>CM062830.1:15652805-15835864 GCA_031772345.1 Himalopsyche anomala
CATGAGGCACCTGCTTCGGGCCTCCGAATCTTAGGGGCCTCAAAATCTGAAGGGCCTCCAAATCTGAAGGGGCTCAAAAATACATCTTTGAGATGATTTTAATTTCCGCATCTTTTTTTTCTCAAACATACCTTCGTATCGGCAGTCGTTTTTCACACGTTCTTAACCAAACACAATTTATTATTTTACGCATAAATAAAGCTATATTCACTCATGCATAAAAGTTTTCAAATTGGCAGGGAAGTTTTTATAATATGTAAGAAACCAAACTGAAATCGGATATCTGTCCTGAAAAACAAGTGTAACAAATGTGCCGGCCGCTTCCATAGAGGGTGACCCGAACAATTTAATTTTATTTACTTAACTCATTGCCACCGGGGCCCTAAGAATACGCGTCATTGGATATAGGCGATGTTACTAGCTCATAACTCTTTGAACATATTTGTCGACACTTATTTTTGACATGCCATGAGTCAATTTAATACTAATTTCTTTATCTTTGGAAATGTCGGCAATTATGAACTAAAGGCATTTAACTTATGCAATACTTTATTACCGATTCCAACCATCAATGATAACAAACCAACCCACATTAGAATAGTAATAAGTGTTGAACATTCATTGAAGAATTTTATCCAGACCTGGTTAGTGGCCATAGTTTAATTAATAATATTATTGAAAAAGTTGAACACCTTATTACCAAGCGCCGTTAGGAAAACATTCAATTTTATTTTTGCGTAATTGTTAGTCGGGTCAGATGTATTTTTTTATTTTTAAAAATCAATCCCTACATATGGCTGAGATTATTCAGCGAGTTATTTAATTTATTTTCATTAAAAATTAGACCCACTGATGTTGTAATCTATGCCATCACTGACTAGAACATGAGTTCCCAACCATATTCGGCTGACGACCCCTTTTTATAAAATCCATGTGACCCGCGACCCCGATGCAATTGAAAAAGGCATTTTTTTAAATAAGGTAATTTTAGTTGACTGTAGTTTTAGTTTTGTTGTTCAAACCCAAAATCGAAAAAAGTTGGTGACCCCCCAGAAAACCCGTCGCGACTCATAGGTTGGGAACCCGTGGGTTAGAGCAATTGATGGAATAAAACACAGTTGTTTCCGTAGATTTGTCGATGTTATCCTATTTATTTATTAACTTTGACCATATTTATAACTTTTTTCTCCCCTTACCAATCTATGTTTCAACATCAATGCCTGCCGGTATGTAAATATGTACGTTGTTTTCACACATGAAAGTGATTTTTTTAAACAAAAAATCCGAAATCGTATAACATGTGGCAATAGATCTTAAAGTACTGATCAAAATAAGAATATTATATCATTATTTTTCTTATAACTATATATAATAAAAAAAATAGCTTAATAAAAATATTCAAAAATTTAAAAAATATATTTTCTACTAGGTTAAAAGTTATGATGATATATAGTCGACCGCACTTGTATCATGTATTTTGGGCATATTCACGACGTTGCCAATGTGTTAACTAGGGGTAGAGCATTGGTCAGCAACCTACTACCCGCGAGCGTTTTTGAGTTACCCGCCAAGAAAGTTCAACTGTTATATGGACAAATAAATTTAAAGATCTTTACCAGAATTTTGAAAACACAGAACATAATCAAATGAATAAAATATAATCATTTGGTGCTGCATATTTTTATGAGTAAAAATCTTCTCAAGTGAATTCTGTCTTCGAGTCTTCGAAATCAAAGTCGAAAATCTTCATTCAGAACTTCTGTATGAAAATTAAGTATTAATAATATCTTGAATACTATTACTCATTATAAGGTAAAATAAAAATATCTAATACAATAAACAAATAAAAATTAGGTATGCCAAGATTTTCCTATCATTTTTATATATGTTAATCAATAACTATACTTGGTCATATCTATGTATTGTTTTACCTTTAATAAATTTTATAGATTCTTGTTAACTATAACATACATTTTTTCACTGGATGCACAATTATAAAATCTAGATAAATAAATTACAGAAAAAAACCTCATTATGACCTACAGAATATACTTTCCGAAAAAAAAATTTAAGAATATCTTCATTGTTTATTTTTCACAATAAACATGAACCGCTACTGAATAGTAATTACCTACCAAAAACATTTTTCTTCCTGTCAAAACCAGCTCTGTTGCAAAATGCTCGTGCTTTAACTCTTTCTGTATTTATTGACAATTGTACGGTATATTAGTTGAATTAGAGATTTTATTTTGCTGTTATTTGTACCCTGGAAGATATAAAGTAACTTTTAAAACACTCAAAATCACCATATATATCCAAAACAGTATTTCGTGATTTACTCAAAACTTTAAAAAACCTCTTAGCAACTTGGCGACTCATATGTATGTTTTTATAAAATAAATTTGTATTTACACATACATATGCAAATAAACGTTTTATAAATTAATATATTTTTAATGTTTTTAAAAAAATGTATATATATTTTTAGTGGTTTTAAGCTTTTACCCACTAGCTAAATAAATTTTTCAAAAGTATTTTTTTTTATAATGTCTCTCAATAGGTTGCTGACTACTGAAGAAGGGTCATTATATGTTGAAACTGAGCAGATCTCTTTTGGGTTTAAGCCGAAGCAATAAATTATCAATTTGTCGGTGACATTTTTGTATATGCATTTTACAAAATATTTCAGATTGTAAGTTAAAATATTTAAAAAAAACAAAGAGGCGTGTCATTCCTTGAACGGATTATCGAGATTTATATTAGTTCTATATTGAGTCATTTTTCGTAAACTATTAATGGATTTTAGTTTGAAAATAAATGCTCATATTATGTTTTAGTTGTTCCAAGTGATAGGAAGTGTTAACAGTATTTATATTTTGAATCTGTGTATAGTGTGAGAAGTGCGCAAAACCCAAATAACGAGTAATTTCAGTTTTTTTTTTAATAAAGCTAAAAATTAAATAAGACATTTATATTTTAGTAGTATTACTCCTCCATTTTACTACGAAATGATTTTCGAAATATTTTGAAACTTTTTATTCCGTGATGTACTCAAAGTTGTAGCCACGAACACCCGCTATGGTTTCAGAATCTTCTTGCAGACTGTATTTCACAGCGTTACAAGGTTATTATTTTTTTTTAATTTGAAATAATGTCCCTTGGAGGAATTCTTCATGACTAAGTTGTAGAATGTAGACAAAGACTTGATTAAAGATTTATTATTTCTCATTATTTTTTCCGCTGATATGAACAATGTAATTTATTTCTTCTATTAGATTTTTATACCATATCCGCACCAGATGTGAAGCATATGCACTCAATAGAGTTCATTTCAAGATAATTGTTTCTACGAGAACTGCTTTAACTCCGTTGCTCATACTCTCTTTGCTTCTAAAGTGAGTAAAAGTAGAAGAATAGGGCTAGGACAGGACTACTGATCAGTTTATCGCTATCGTTACGCTTTTAAGAGTGTGTTAATTTTTCTGAATTAGGTTTCAAAAAGGGGCCTCAAAATTGTATTGCGCCTGGGGCCTCGCATGTGCTTAATCCGCCACTGCATGTGATGAAGATGCCCCAAGAGAGCCTGAATCTCGAATGTGTCTTCTTCCCGCCGGACGGATTAAGTCACAACGGAAGACTGCTTAGAAGACAATTTATAGGACGCTGGGAATGACTTGGGACCTTGAGAGGACACAAAAACACTAGTGGATGACAGAGAAACTTGGAGGCACCACCTCGTGGTCATGTACTCCGAATAAGGGACGTTAATTACAGATATAAATAAATTTCTATAGAATGCTACTATAGAAATTAATTGAGTATGATCAAATCTATTTATGGAAAACACTGTCGAATTAGGTAACCATAAATTAATGGATAGCGGT
Organism: Himalopsyche anomala; assembly: GCA_031772345.1. Lineage (NCBI taxonomy): Eukaryota > Metazoa > Arthropoda > Insecta > Trichoptera > Rhyacophilidae > Himalopsyche > Himalopsyche anomala. Next base: position 15,656,690 of record CM062830.1, read on the forward strand.
AACTGTTCAATGTTAAATTTTATTTAAATATACATACTTATTGGGATTGGGAACCCCTGCGTTCGTAAACCGATAAGCCTTCAATGATGTTTTATTATTTTAAGAAAACGTGAGTATTTATGAAAATAAACCGTTTATGTTAAAGTTATATAATACCTATTTTGATTTACTCGTTCTGTAACTGGCCATATTTTTTTGCTTTATTCATTTTTAAAAAACGTACCGGTATTGATATAATTCGCCCGGTATTGCAATTTGCAATCCCTAACAGTATCGGAATGAAATTGATGTAGGCATTACTTGATATTTTATGTAGGCATGAGCAATAGATACTGTAATTTTATGAAAATATTTGTTTTTTCAGAATTTAATATTTATAAGCATTTTCAGCATTTCAGATATATGCTAATTTTTGCCTAAATCATAAAATATGCGAACAGTTGCTAAAATCAGAAATTAATGTATTTTTTTAAAATGAAGAGTTATGATAGTATACATTATTGTGTTATAAATGTTGTTTATGGTTATTTTCTACAACGATAAATCTTTATTATCTTCTGATTAAAAGTATGTTTTGAGTAGGGATGCCTGGCGTCCCGGTATACCAGGTTTCGAGCCTCTTGCCCCGTCGTCCAGAAGGAAACTTTCGAGGCAGCCAGGCATTCCGATTCTAAATGATCTTATTTTTCAGAAATACCGAGTCCTCGCAGTCAATATGTTGCAAAAATTGCAATAAATATATTTAAAAAAACACGTACAATAACTTAATTATCGGTCGAAATCGTAAATTAAAAAAACATATTCTATATACTTACTGCTTCGGATTGTATATACTCAATTCTTTTTACACAGCTTTAAACGGTTTTAAACACGGTTCAGTTAAAAGATAGAATATTAAATTTCTACACGAATAATAAAAAAAAAACTAACACGATTCCCAAATCAAAAAATTGGTGGATAACTAATTTCCTAATAACGAGAAATTCAACACAAGACGGTCATAACAAACAAAAGGCTAAATTAATTCTGTACACATATTTCTAGCGATGAAAGCGATTTATGTCCAGTCACTCATAAAAGTCCCCGTATATAATCAAGCATCGATTGATAGTATTGTTTTATCTTAATTAGAATGTATATTTTGAATATTTTTTTGTATAATTTACTTATTGGGTCTTCATTGTTACCTTTATAGACTATTTTCTATAACACAATGTTGTTATTTATTAAAATGTTTTTTTTTTAAATTTCCATTAATTCTATCACACTTTTACAACACACATCCGTTTTTATTCGATCATTAAAGTTGATGCCAAAGTCTGAATTTTTTAGCCGCCAAATCTGGCAGCCCTGGCTTTGAGGTTTGTATCAATGTAAGGTAATTTATTAATACCAATAATATGTTAATCATGCTATGAAACGTATTAATAATATAAATATTTTTTTAACCCCAAAGCACCAAGGGGCGTCCCAATATTTTAATATTCAGGCCAGAGTAAACACTTATAAACCTCAAGGAAAAATAAATATAATTTAGTAGTAACAGATCGTCGCCCTAATCTTATAAAGTATTTTTTTAGCATTAAATATATATAATACATATTAATTTTATATACATCAATATACATACTCAATTATAAATATTATCATATCGACTGTGGAAAGGAAAAAGGATGTAACCCAAACATATTAAATTATACAGGAGGCGCAAAAAAGTGTTTTGATGATTTTGGGCCATATGCAAATTATGAATTATACACAACCTTGAAGTATACGGAGACTTTTTAAGTGGTGTTTAATTGACATAATCTAATATTTATTAAAGAAATTGTCTAAGAAAAACCTTTATTTCAGTATTTTTTCTTGTTTTTATTTGTTTACAAGGTCTTCTTTTTCAAAGTTAAAAGCTAAATTTAGATACTAATTCGGCATTTGCAGCTTGCATTATTTTGATATAATGAGTACCAAATTGTGTACATTGTGATTATCGAAAAAAAGCTGCGTTGAAAAACTGTGGGTTACGTTCTTTTTCCTTTCCACAGTCGATATTATATTTTCATAAACGACTTTTAAATGTATTGAAATCCAAATCATATAAAAATAAATGGTTAAATTTAGGCTAAAATGAAACGAAATCGAAATGCATATTACTGATAAAATAAATGCCAAAAAAATGCTTATTGAATAAATCCGTCTATGGGTGGGTGTATAACTCGACATAACACATGTGTAGAAAAAGTATGCACGGTTGTATATAATATTCATTTTCACCATATAAATAATTTAATATATCGAAACATTAAGCACTTTCTATGTAAATATTAGATTGTCTCGCAAGTCTTTGCGAATCTCGCTCGTTTAAATAGATTAAAAAAATATGTCAGTGAATTGTTGCTGGGTGCATAACTAGTCTTCTCTCGCGCCACCGCGATAGATTCGGCGGTAAAGTTGTGAAATTATTTTTTAGTATTGAACCAAATTTGATAATAATATTGTTATTTCACTGATGTATAACTATGTGTGACTTATCATTTACACGTCTTTGAAATTCTGTAGTTTTATAAGAAAACATTACAATAAATGCATAACTCAATGGTTGATGTTACACATTTGAATGTTAAAAGCAAACTAATTTTCATGGCAGTAAGCGGAGTGTCTCAGAGATAGGGTCAGATTTGATCAGAGTGTACCGTGAAGGAAACATGCTTACAATTGTATAGTAAATAAAAACTTTTTAAATTATTAAGTGTTCTGGTTCGCGATGTTTTTCATTTCTAGCACTGCACAAAATTACCCGGTCCGAGCCCGACCTAGCCTGGGCTCGAGTCTAATACCACACTTGTTACCCGAACCCGACCCGAAGCCCAGATTTACACTCCTCAGCCCGAAAAAAACCCGTTGTTTTTACAAATTTACAACAATTCACGATTTTCTATAGAACTAGTAATAATTAAAATTATTATTGCTGACTTATGACACGAACATAGTCTGAATTATTTTTCTGAATAAATACATTCTTTACCCGGGGTCGGCCCGAGCCCAAATCTTAATTGCGCTTACTCGCCCGAACCCGGCCCGGCCCGCGGGCCCGTTCAGACCTCTATTTTCCATATTAGAAAAAAACTAGGCAGCTAGTATTATGTATGTATTAACTGAGAATTGTTTTCGCCATATATAGTTGTTGCTAAACGTGAAAGTCTGTGTTGTCACAACTTTACTCTTTAAGAGTTTTCGCGGTTTTTGTTGCTAACAACATACCCACTGATCGACTTGTGCTTTAAAAGTGCTTTGCTCATGCCAGGAAGAAACTTCAGCGTTATTGCCGAAGTCGATACTAAACTTATCAAAAAAGGTTCTCGCGCGTTTTTTGAGCGGGGAATAGCTCCCAGCGCGAGAGGGGCCAGGGGGTACCAAACACGGCATAGCGGCGTTTGTTCATTCAATTCAGTTGCGAGTTTGCAGCGGCTGAGTTGGTTGGCATACAGGTGCGCACGCCCAGTTCGAAACCAGTTTACTTTACGCCGTCCGTATTCAGCTTGATATATAAAAAAACTTCAAAAGTAAAATATCAAACAAGTGTCAAATTAAAAAAATACTCATACCAAAGTGCATAAAAACAAATATACAATCGAAAAATTCATACTTTCCTGATGTTCTTTTAAACAATCGGTTAAGTCAGGTGTGTTTGGAATTTTGACGTTCGATATAATACCTACCGTTCTGTTGTGACGTGATATACCTAATAATTTAAAAATGTGGCGGTTCGACTGGTCGATGCTGACCGTGGCATCTTTGTTTGTTTTCGGGCTGCTCGGGACAACTCATGGGAATGCGCAGAGTGTGGAAGAAAAAATAAGAGATGATCCAGATTTATCTCAGGTGAGTTTTTCTTATTCATATTTTTTTGATACAAAGCTGCAGGTAGATCGGAAGTCAACGAATTTTTACCTTCTCGCAGCCGGCTTGCGGTGTTTTGCGTTATCGCATATCTAATCAAATACAAACGCCAATAAGTAATATACATCAGAAACATAGTTTGATTTGTTTGTTATTCAGCTTATTCTCAGTATATTATGAGTTAAAAGACAATTTTTAATGACTAAGTTATGAATCGGCTGTAAATAATGTATTCATTAGTTCCTGAGAGGACTATTTTTTTATTTTGTACAGTATATAATGTGTTACAATTAAAAAATGAATGAATGATCCTAATAAGATTTCTGATTTAAAATATGGTTTGAAACTGAACTAAAAAGTTCACAGAATTGCATTGATTCCACTAATCAAAATATCATTTTGAAGTTTAATTAAAGTAACTTAAAAACGTAATGGAAAAATATCTAGCAGAAATATTCATCATTATTGGGCAGATTTGTCATTTTATGTAAACAAATTATTCAATGTTATGAACGTTAAAATAGTGGATAGCTCTTACATTAAGTATTTAATTTAATTTTAATACACATATTATCTAATTACCACATTCAAATAACTCTATTCGAGTTTTGTGTTGTTCAGTTATTAATTATATTATAATTGGAAATGTTTTCATCATTAACGCACTGCTAAATAATTATATTATAATAATTATTTTTGCGATAATTTTGTATACAGTATTCATGGTTTACCGTTTTGAATATTTGTGTACCTCCATAGTTTGTTATTACGGTAACCGCTTTATTTCATGTTTGATTAAATATTAGGAACCCTTTGTCTCTATTAAACTCGAAATATAATTACATTTTAGAAACGTCTAGCTGCCATTACCAATTATTATATAACCACAATATTGTGCTGTGAGGCAGTTGCATTATTTCGGTATGTTATCTTCATAGAGATACAATGTGGATAATATTCAATTGAATATGCTACGAAATTTAAGATATTTTTCAACGTTGAAATGAGAAAAGTTTCTTATACTAGTTAAAATATTTCTTTATTGGAGATATGAATATACGTGTATTTATGTGAATATGTTGATAATTAATGATTCATTCGTTTTATTCACTGTTCAAAATCTAGAGTTGTTCAAATACTTAGGAAATGCTGGAAAAGTGTTTGATATTTGGATAATATCGTCGGCATACATTTGGATTTTAACCGGTAACATGCCATCCTAAAAAATCACGTTCCCTGCCATGATGGCATCTCAGTTTCATTGTTTATTGACAGTATTTAAACCTAAGTAAGAAGCTAAAAAATATATATATATATATGCTAGAATACCTAAAATGATAAATACTTATTGACAATATTACGAGAACTATTGAATGATTTAATAGCTCAACTATTTACGATTGCATCATTGGCATGGAGAAGTTAATGCAGATAGATAGATTTTAACCCGCTGTATCTATTCTACCGCTGAAAAAAACAAGTTTAGCCATATTTTATGCATTTTTACACAACTTAAATATATTATACATTAAGTCAATTCCGATTAAAGTTATTTTTGGCAACAAACAAACTATAAATAACTTTTAACTTTTGAATACTTAAATCGAATTTCATGAAGTCTTTAGAAGTGACTCCGGCTTTCTATTATGTATATCAGCTCTGGTATGTAATTACAAGCATGTGCTGTGTATGTCGAGTTGTCAATATATGTCTATACTTATTTGCGCCATACACACAGAAAAAAAATATATCCATTAACGCAATCACTATGAAAATACTGGAGATAGATAAATTTGGATTGCACATCTAAGTCTACGGACTTGCATCACTTGCATAATCTATGATTAAATTAAACAATGCATTTTTTTAATTGATATCTTTTGTAACACGAATAAATATGAACACTCGTAAGAATACTCTTCAAATCTATTTTTCGATTTAAATAGATTAACTCATTTTTATAGTTTCAACGACAATTCGCAGTTGATAAAAAACCATGTCCCCTCCCAAAGTGGAGAATATGGCATCCTAATGGAGGTATCACAACAAAACGTTTTTTCTACGATAACTGCTTGATACTCAGTTGCTCAAACACTGTTTTTTTCGAAGAGAGTAGAAATATAAATGAAATAGTGTTATGAGACGATTTTTTTTTTTGGATATCAAATTTATGGAGCTTTAAGTACCAGGACGCGCTAGCGTCAAGTTTCTTCTAGTCTCCTTCATCGATAAAGACGATAAGTGGTTAGATAATCGCTATCGCTACGCCTCGTGACCGCTCGCGCGAGCCCCTTGTTAAATTGTACTTAGGCCGGCGAACCCTTTGTAAAAAGAAAAATATTCTCAGATAAAATTAGTATATAACTGTTTTTTCTGATTCATATATTATATGCGATAACTTCAGTATGCACATTTGTACATTTTTAGCCATTTACATCGAAAATTTTATTGCTTATTATAACATATTATAAGTGTATTAAGTAACAATCGATTGCTTATTTAAGTACTGGACATAATTGCATGGGAGTGATATAAAAATCACTTCTTCCCCAGAACACCGAGAACTGCTTCGAGATTAAGCGAGCCCCCTTGTTAACGTATTGGCAGCCCACCGCTGCCGACATTTAACGATTGGAAAGGTGGGAAGGTATATTTAGACATCACAAACATCCATGCCTTCGAACAGAACTCAAAAAATCGATTGAAAAATAATATTCGTACTGGGATTCGAATGTGTTTTGGAACGAAAGCCAACAACAGTGACCACTACGCCACGGACCTGACGAAGCAGTTGCAGTAGATATTGTTTTTTAAAGAATACAATTATTCTATGCAGACGTTACCCAACATAGCCGAGAATTTTATTATGCGGGTGATTAACCAGTGGCCAACCTCTGCCCATTCATGGCCAACTGTCTAATTGGATAATGGAGACAGAGGACATCACTTGTACAGTAATATATGTATAGCAGGGAGATTAAATGCGACGACACTCAACTATTTAGATTTCAGATGAGATTTAAAAAAATAATAAAATGTAATCTTTATTATTCAGATTTACCTACACCCAAGTCTCAATTTACGCAGTATATATGGATACGCGATTAACTGCGTAAAAAAACATGACTTAAGCCCTATTAATAGGGATGTTAATTCTTATTATTTATTATTATTCCATATCAGCTTCTAATGTGGAGCATTTCGATGGCCTGGTTCCATAGAAGGATAAGTAAAAACAATGATATATAACATATTACTCTACTATATTAATAATATATACATACAGTGGAACCTCTCATAACGAGCACCTCTTATAACTTGTAATTCGCATAAAGAGCAAAACAGATTGTGAAAAAAATGCTCCCTTAACGAGCGACATTTCGCATAACGAGTGACGCAGAGTTTTGGAAAGATCACTTTCACATCGTTGCTTGCCTCAAGATGATTGACAAGGCGTGGGAAGGGGTTACCAAGAGAACCCTCACTTCAGCTTGGAAGAAGCTTTGCCAAGGAGCGTTGTCGAATATGATTTTGAGGGGCTTAAAACAGTACCTGTGAAGTCTACAGTCAACGAGATTGTATCTTTGGCCAATACCATGGGGCTGGAGGTGGATAACAACAAAATTGATGAGCTTGTGAAAGAGTTCAGTCAGGAGCTGACCACCGAAAAGCTTATGGAGTTGCATTGTTTTTCGCATTCCAGGTTGTTACGCTCATTAACAATTTAAAAGTATGTAATTTTACTTTAATACACGTTAAAAATATCAAAATTGTTTTTTTTCCAGCATGGAACTCATTATTGTAATTTACATTGTTTCATATGGGAAAAATTGCTTCGCTTAACGAGTGTTTCACACAACGAGTAAGATTCTGGAACGAATTAAACTCGTTATGAGAGGTCCCACTGTATTACTCATTATATTCGAATATCTCTCTTCTATAGCTCCACAAAAGTACAACTATAAATAATGACTAGTTTTCTCTTGATACTGATAGTCGTTGTAGTAATGGAAATATATGTATATATAAACAATCTCTCAGCTATAGCTTGATATATCGTTTAATAGTCCTTTCAACATTTCAATAAATTAGAATTGAATTGAGTAAATGGTTGAATGATTTACTGAAAAGATTTAGACTAATAAAAATTATCACTTTTTTACAACCCAGTTTAGACGCGTCAAAACTTAGATCAGCCATATTTCAAAACTACTATTACCTAGTTGTAGCACTATGAAAATAAGCCATCGATATGACCTCCTAAAGGACGTATCTCAAATCTCAACAGAAACTTTTTTAATATAACTGTTTGTTACTTAGTTGCTAAGCCTCTCTTTTTTCGAAGAGAGTAGTGGTAGAAGGATAGAACTAGGACCTGTTTTTTTAGGATTGGAAGGGCGGGAGGGAGTTTATAGACAAACCAACGACGTTGGCCGCCGCGCCATGGATCCGATATTAACTATTCGAATTCGTATTAAACTGTAACTTAATTCAGAGGTATAATTTAAGATTTCGACTGAAGGTGCTTGGTGGAATTTCAATATTAAATTTGAATCATTCAAATTATGTACACTCCCACAGATTTTGTCACTAACGACCCGGGTTTCGCCGTGAAGATGCCGAAAGGCGAAACCCGGGTCGTTAGTGACAAAATCTGTGGGAGTGTACATAATTTGAATGATTCAAATTTAATTCAGAGGTAATTTGTCAAAATTCATTTTTAATATAAAGGTTTCTTTTCAAAAATGACAAACAAACCTTTTTGTATTCTCTAGCGAAAAGCGGTCTCCGTGGGGGTCCTGAAATTTTCTGGGTGTTGACTATTGCATTAACACGTTCGAGGATTACAGCAATGCCTCGATATTGCTGTGATCCAGTGAACCTCAGGGCGGATATAAGGTACCTCAAGGGAGCTATGCTTAAATTTGTCCTGCCGAGTGTCTTTGATATAAACAAGCGACGTTCTATTATTATGTGCTAAAGTTTTTTTGTAAAGGGTATGAAACTTATATATGAGAGTATTAGTTGCAAACACGGCTTATTCCGAAATGGTTAAAAAATGATTCTTGAATTTCATTTTGAAAAACAATGTATATTTTTAGTCTTACATTACTTTGGAATGATATTTTTGATGTTATCAAACCATGTTTGAGACTGATTTCTAAAAATACTATAAAAATGTATTAATCTACTAAATTACATTTATGTTTTATGTTTCAATAACTTTGGAATGAGCCGTGTTTGCAAGTAATACCCTCATTATATAAACCCACTAAGTACATCAATTTGTTTTATATTTCTTTTCACTTCCCATTCTGTTATGAAATGAATACTTAGAAATTGCGCAAGGGACTTGGTATTTGGAAAGTAATTTTCTGTTTTATATTTGGTCATTTTTTCATATTTATAATCTCATTTTTACTTCCCTCGACTATAATATATAGTCTTATAATGTAAGCGGCAAAGGTATGGGCGGTTATTGTTTTCAATTATTCCGTCCAGTAGCGTAATTATCGGGTGCATACTCCCGCAATGCGTGAAAATTGCCTAAAACTAACGTTCACAAAACATTATGTCTTCTTCTTTATATAATAGCTATTATATTGATATATTGATCAACATTATGATTCCACGATATTACAACAACATCAACAATTTACAGCAGTTTCTGGAGATAATAGGGTAAAAATAGCAACGTATTTATTTATACAGTTTTTTATATTTATTAGTTAATAGTTATTTTGGCTTTCACCATCGTCATAACTATCAATATAAAAATATAAAAAAACTGTAGAACTAAATACATCGCTATTTTTACCCTATTATAATGGAGTTCTACCAAGTAAATGCCAAGTCAATAAATAAACTATCTGGAGAGTTTACAGAGTGTCTAAAAATTTAAGACACGCCACTGCTTTGAGCACCTTTCACATTGATTCCAACCATGTATTCTAAATTCTCTACAAATTTTGGTTAATCATTGAGTACTATTATATCCAATTTGCTCCGACAAAGAAACGTTATGAAAATGGCTAATAACCAGTCATCAAGTCAATCATCATGGTAATTTTTATATTCACTTACATATATTTGACAAAATTTAAGGTATAAACTTGTATCATGTTGGTTTACAACATTTCTTTGTAGCCTTATAAACATTAAGGGAAATTATACTTTTGCAGTCGCCTTATATAACGCGACATTTAGTTGATAATAATTGAATGCGATCCACCAAAGATAACCAAAGCTTGTTAACTCCATTACGAGTCTATGTACTTCCAGCAGCAAGGGAGATTATTAAGGAACAAAAAGGTTCGTAATTGAATCCAGAAACTTAGAAAAATACTGTTTTAGTGGATAACAAGTAATATATTCATATAAAAAAACTCTTTTATTAACGCAAAACAACACTAATCATGTTTTTCTCTTAGTTGTAGCACAAATAGTTCTTTGTTTCTCGTTGTCCACACGTTTTTGCTGGCCTCGGAAACAATATCGATTCTTATTATGTAATTTTATGCGGAGAAAACTTAACGTTGCCGTTGGTGCTTTCTCTCAATGCTTTGGGCGATTTTAAAATCGGAATTTTTGTGCAACAGCACAATAGACAAGTAGGTACGATACTAATTTAAATTAAGAACACAGGCGCTTATTCCATAACAAAGCTCCCAGGAATAAAAGAACAAAGCAGGTCGTAAAAAGTGTTGCCATAATTTATTTCAATGTAATAATATAAATCAGTTTTTTTCAGTGCGGAAACTTTTTATAATCTTTGTATAATATATACTTCTTAGGGTAAAATCTTTTAGACTGCGAAATATATAAATGTGTTTTATACTGTATATACAATAATAATAAATATATATATAATATATATATCCTAAAACAATACGTAGATAAAGTAAAAATAGCAAAGTATTTATTTCTTTACGAATAATAAGATTTAAATAATAACTATTTCTGGAATATCCATCAAAAATGTTTTATAATTTTTGTTCAGCTAATTTTTTTTAATTTTTTCCTTATTATCAGTAAAATATATTTACCACTTATTTAATATTTTTTTTTATCCATTTATGCTCCCAATGTGGACCATATGGCCTACCAATGGAGGCATCTTAACATAAGTTTTTCTACTAAAACTGATTATTACTCAGTTGTCCAATCTCTCTTTTTTCGAAGAGAGTAGAGATAGAAATGATAGAGTTAGAAAAGAACTAGTGGTTTGATACTCGCTCTCGCTGCCCCCCGTCATTTAAGGATTGGAAGGGTTGGGGAATTTTTTTAGAGAAAACAATTAACCATGCTTTTGAATAGAAATTTATATATATATAAAGAATTTTTTTTAAAAAATGCTGGAAGCCAAAGATGTTGACCCGACTGTACATAGATTATTAGTTTGGATCCGAATGCATGAAATTTTTAACCTTTTATCAACATATCTCGAATGACTTTTAAAGAAAGTGGCTAACAATCAGCTAAAATATTGTGTACAAATCTTGCTTCGCCTGAAATAGAAATCGGACTGAAAACGAAAGATTTATTGATACAAAAGTCTACCTTTTTATTTAATGAAATTGGTTCCATATGAGTGAGTGTATTACGTCTTCAAACCCCACCACACTTACCTACATTGAACATAGGTCAGTAAGAGAGATTGATAAACAAGCAATCCTTCTACACACTTAGCTAGAAATAATTTGAAATGGAAGTCCTCTTACGTAACCACAGATTACGTCTTAAATAATTAATTATGAATTTGCTGCATTAAAATATGCTTAAAACACATCCTCATAAAAAGCAGTCATTCGGTATAAATAACATTTTTATTAACCATATTATAGTTATCACGAAACTGAGTTAAACATTTTTTCAACTTACATTATTAAAATAAAGTTTTCGCTTATTCTACCTTCTTAAAAAAGTTTTTTTAGTTTCCCAAGAAGAAAGGGAATTGAATAGAATTCTGTCTTGTATTTTTTTTTTTACTTCGTAAGCCGTAACATAATTTCTTTTCCTTTTCAACTTACAAGAGAGACTACACGAAAACTTATTTTGAGAAAGGTCGCCTTATCCGTGGGGTTGAATCGAATTTTTAAATAACGGCCCATATATGTCACTGAAGATTGATATTAATACGACCGCAATATTACCTTTGGGTAGTATCGATATTAATATCGGCCAGTGTTAAATGAATACCTCCGCAGAACGTTTTTTTTTTACTTGTATTTTTTCCGGCTTCAAGTTCTGTAGTCCAAATATCAACTGGTTCCTAGGCCACGAATTCAAAGTACCGAACGAACATACATATTGATTTGAATGATGATCAAATTCTTCTAACCACTTTTTATTCCATCCTTAAAACAAGACACCGTCAATCCGATTGTCTTACTTTAAGTCTTCGGATGCTTCATCCCTATTTTTTTACGATGAGATGTTTCATTAACTCATTAACATATTTTATATTTGAATCAAGTTGTAAAAACCATTTCGAACGATTTTTTATGGAAATGATACGTGAACGATATCTTTTTTCTGGTGAGGAAATCGTTTCCAAAATTTTGGTCAGTTGCAAAAACCACTCCTTTTGAGAAGTGAGGTTCAAAAAAATTATTATCGTTTATTTTCGTTATCTGCATACAAATTAATTCATTTGTTATATTACATTTTCTATCACATATAAAGACAATGCCAAAAAAAGAAAACATTTAATGTTAGTTATGTATGAATAGCAAACTACTCAAAACTTGAAAAAGCTTCCCGAATGCTTTTTGCAACTCGATGATTTATTTGTTCCTCATTTTATAGACATTATCGCTCCAGCGAATCGTAAGCGTAATTTGTTAAAATTATTATTAAACCCGATTCCCACCCTTGCATATAAGTATAGAAGTTATCTGTATTATTTTTGAATTAATATTATATCATTTGATTTGTCTATGTACTTTGAAACATTTTTGTGAAACACGTCTCCTGATTGAAGTATTTTAAAAGTCTTACTCAGATTTGCGGATAAATTATGCGAATCGCTTTCTGTGGCCAAGTGATTTATGCAAACGTGGATTCAATCAGAAACCAAATATACGGACCCTAGTCTTTTCTTCTCTTTATAAATTTATTTGGCCGCTCTGAGCGAACATAAATCATGGAAATTTATACGGAAAGACATTTTCTGTTAAACCCTTCAAAGTAAACATTTTCCATCTTAAAACTTTCTAACATTCGAAGCTTACAAACACTTTATTTTCGCTTCGGCTTTTTTGAAATTGATAAAAAAATATTACAAGCTGCGGGTGATATTTGCATCACTTAGATAATATTCTAGAAACACATTCTTCCCCTCTAGTTCAAAACTTTTCTTGTTTGGAAAGTTCCGTTTTCCATAGTTTTCTTGACTTGGAAATCCAAATATTTCCTCTCGAGTTATTTACGTTGCCTTTACGAAACTTCGTATTGCCATTCTATCGGTCGAATCAAGAGATCATACGTAAGCCGAGATGTTTTCACATATATTGTTTCACACATTACGAGCAATTCTTGGTAAGAATTGAACTTTTTATGATTCAAAGCCAATCATTCTCGTAAGGGGTTTTTTCTTAACTGTTTTCCCCACACAAAGCCTTCAGCTGACAGAATCTTTTAGAAAGTCATTACGTAGCTAGCTTACATGCGGGAAAGGGATATAAAGACTTAGTCTGTACCCACCCTAGCAATAACTTTAGTCAGGAAACTAGGAGTCCGCTTCGCGGACACCACATATAGTTTCAGTAGGAAAATAAAGGTAGGAAAAAAAAAAAAAAAAACATATATTGTTTTTCAACTGTTTCCACGGCAAATCTACTTATTTAGGAGAATACAACAACATCAAATATATTTAAAAAAAGTTTAATTAATTCATGTATTTATTAAACGAAATTAATGTGAAACTATGATAGAAAATTATTAAGTATAAGTATACAATATAAAAAAATACAAACTTCTTATACTATAACTAAATGGAAAGAAACCAACTGATATTAGTTGACAATATTCAACTTAGAGATTTCCTTTTGATCGTCCATTAAACTTCCAGGTGTTGTAGAATATTGTAAGTAATGCCGAAGGAACTTTTTTTTTTTTTTTAGCAGCTTTTGAAAATGAATTCATAAAGTGTAACTATTATTCAGTATGTTAATTCCATTCTCGGATTAGAACAGAATTCTTGATAAACAAAAGATGTGGTATAAGAAAAAATGCGCTACTTCTCGGACATGATGATTATACATTTCGTCGGTCATTTTCTACAACCTCGTATCTCAAAAAGTAAAAGTTTTCAAGACACACATAAATGTACTTTTTTCTACCGCCATTTCTATCGCTATAAAACACCACTGGAATAGTTTTTTTCTCAATGTCTTGGAGGAGGTTAATAAGGAAAGAAGCAAGGACCTTTCTATGCATGCCACCTTCTCCTTTAAGCTGAACATAGCACATAGCCATATTATTTGATAAACTATTTTTCTGCCAACGTTTTTGTATTAGGCTAAATCAAGCATGACATATTTTTTGGGTTACGGGTTAAAGGAATATGTGTGTATTTAAATTTTGATTTCATTAGATCAAAAAACTGACACAAGATGAGATACGTGCATGTAGAAAATTAACGACGATGTGACGAAAATATTTTATGTAACACTAAACGTTTTAAAATAATGTTGTTTATGTGTTGAATTTCCTTCTTTTTGTGTTATATTATACTTATTTGTAAATATTTCCTGTTTTTAGGAAAAGAGATCTCATCTCAGTGGCAATATTGGCTACATAAAATACGAAACTAGTATTTTTCAATGAATTCTGCTGAAAATGTACCAAGGGCTGCATCAATAAAAAAATCAATCCGCGCGTTTCAAATTTTCGATGAGTGGCCCCTCCTGTTATCCACGCCAGTCGACTTCCTTCCGGTAGGCAGCAACGCCACCCGTTTCCCGCACGCGCGTTTTCTTTTTTAAATAATATTTTCGCTCTGTCATGTTGGATGTCTGGCTGACCTGCGCAATCAACACACCTTCGCAATATTTTTTGTAGTCATAAATATTATTATTGTATATTTTTTGTTGTATTGGTTATTGATCGAATGTTGATATAATATGATATTATATGAAATACTTTTATCTGATAATAATAAGAAAAGATATTATGTATATATATTTTGTCTGATTTAATGGAATATTATAAATCCATAAATTGTCCTACAGTTTTGTTTTAATATATTTATATTTTCCCCAACTGTTTAAATGCAAAATATTATATAATATTACATGATAGAGAATCGTTGGCCCGTACGCACTTGAAAGAGCTGGACGAGAATCACATATTGCAATCAGTTTTCATAAAGGAATTTTATTCAAAATAAACTACCGTATATTAAAAATAAGATTTCAGTAATTGACTTACAAACAAGTGCAATTTTTGCAATGACCAACGCGCGGTTGAATGCAATGCATAAAAATGCTGCGCAAACTTAAAAAAATCAGTTTCAGCTAAATTTGAAAAAAAAACAAAATACAGTTGAACCCCCAATTACACCACGAATTACGCGCTGACTTGAAATATTCGCCGCAAATCCCCCAATTGCACTGTCGCATTCCATTCTCGTTGCTACGAGACGGTCGTCTGTGCGGCGCATACAGTCAAATGTGTTGTCTAGCGTCTGTGTATTCAACACGTGCCATATCCAACACGTATAGCCGGTCGACTGTCGTATGTGTTGGATTTTGGCGCGCATTGCATTTTATCACTTAGTAACTAAATATTTCGTCCATATTTTTTGTTTGCAAAACTAAGGGAAATCTTAGTTTTGCATTTTTTGCGGAAAAAACCAAATCACCAATTTTGTATGAGATTCATTCCCCCAATTACACTACCCCGAATTACACTGTCCTGACTTTAGTGTAAATGGGAGTTTTACTGTACCGGGATTTTGGTTTACTGCTATAATTTTCTTTCATAATTTATTCATTTCGCTAAACATTGCCAGTGCAAAAAATCAAAAGCAAATATTATTTAACTGTACACACACCCATTGGTTATAATATTAAATGTTGTATCTTCCCAATGTTTAATTCATCCTTAAAGACGTTCGAATTAATAAAATCCTAGACTGACAGGGTGACTCAGTCCTTATAAGAATTACGGTCAAAGCGACAGTTACACGAATAATGAAATTATTTCTCCGGATTCATGTAACAGTGACAACTCTTTTTAACTCTCTTTAACTCTCTTTATCATGAGAAGTGGTACCATCACTCAACAGCCAAGTAAAGTTAATCTACCAATTAGATATAGCACCCCCTTACTCAATTATTTATTCTCTTTGTTCCTCTATTTTACTAGCGTATTCTACAGAAAAGTTCTCTCGTAGATGTTGCTCCGTGGAGATATTTTACTGACATCATTATTTTAATGAAATTTGTATGTAGATACCAAAACCAGCGGTGGGCTGCCAATACAGTAACAAAGGGCTCGCTTAATCTTCTTTGATATTCTGGCGAATGTGTGAATTTTTTATCACTTATATGAAATTATACGCAATAATCATTAAAGCTATCGATTGTTATACATTATTACATGATATACATTATTACTTATTCAATTAAATTATATTGCATATTTATAGATTATATAACGCAAAGATTTGAGAATATTGTTTTTCTTAATTTAACAAAGGGCTCGTCGGCTTGAGTAATATTTAACAAGGGGCTCGAGCGAACCCCTGCGAGCCCCCTCCAGCCCATCCCTGACCAAAACTAAGAAAATCGCGCTGAAAAGTCAATAGTTGAATACCCATTGCATTATTTGTACAGAGAACAGAACGTTTCAATAAGAAAACAATAAGAAAACTAACAAAAAGTATAAATGTACATATATGTAACAACAAAATTGTAGTTTAAACTAATTTTTCTCTGACGTTTTAGTGCAATCGTAAAAGCATATTTTAACCATTGCATAATATATATTTATACTATTAAACATGATTATTCAATGCAAGTCATTAGTGATATATTCTTCTTCAAACTGTCATTGAAACTAAATTTCCCAGTGTAATTATACAATATGATGAAATGTTGAATTCTACTGTTGGGTTAGGTAAGGTTTCTTTAAATTTTAAAATTAACGTAGCTTTAATAGATAGGGCGCGTCAGCGTCAAAGTTCTTTGAGTATTCTTCATCGCTGTTTTTTTTCGTATCAGGTTAAATACTGTGTAATAGTCAAATATATTTTCACTAATACTTATTGTGTGATATTTTTTCACTGTCTTAGTTATTGAAAATAAATTTCAAATTGTGAAATAAAATTTCGCTGTAACGTAATATATATATAAATTTTTATCTTTCTATTGTAGTGTCTACGACCAAATAAAACGATCAGTCAGGACTTGCTAACCGTTTAAATTTAATGTATAGATAGTAAATACGGAGCTTTGAAGCAGTTTTGTTTTGAGAAGAAAACCTTTTTATTTCACATTTTAAAAACATCTATCGCATTTTTATACAAGCGGCCATTGAATTAAATATTTAACTCAATTTACACATTACAATTTTTGTAGTATAAATATGACATCATTCTCGATTTAGCGAGTGCCATTTTTTGTAATAAATGTGAGAGCGTGGCGTTTTGTTAACCAATATAAATATTTTTGTCCGCAGAAATGCCTACTTAAACGTATGACTATATTAATATATTATTGAAGGTGTATGACAGTTATATAACGGTGTTAATACCCTTCTACGATGTTTCACGTCTACTATGATCACTATTATACTATAAGGAGTATATCGGAAAAGGTCATCATGACCTTTAACTGTTTATTTGTGTACAAACACAAAAGGCCATAGTGTGCTTAACAGTTTTACTCGGGCCATATAGTTACTAAATACTCCCTCCAAGTTGCATCATAGACGGTGGAACTAGGGTCTCGTATCCCGAGATCCCGTCCAATACTGTGATCCCGAAATCTCGGGATTGAGAAAATTACAAAAAGTTGAGCGAGGTCAATTTTCTTAAAAAAAAGGTCTCACGCTGTGCATTTAGGGATATCCGTAAATTCCTGTGATTTTGGATTCGAAATAAAATTGTTTGAAAATTTTTCTCAATCCTGAATCCCAATTTATACACGATTTTATGTTGAATGTTCAATCCCGGGATTGGAAAAATTATCAATCCCGAAATCCCGGGATTACATATTGGGTCTGGGATTGGATACCCTAGGTCAGGGATGGCTATCCATGGATGAATTTCCAAGTTCAAAAATTTTGTATTTTTATGTTTAAAACAATAAAATTTCGATTAAATAATCCGTGAATTATCAATTTATTCAGTTTTATAAGTTTTCAAATGTTTCCCAGGATAAACGACAATCGTTTAAAAAAACCATTTTTTATTTTTTCTATTTTGTTAAAAATAAATACTGCTTGGGCACGCCACACAATCGAGAAATAATATTTGAGGATTTTTGGCACGCGGAACCAAAAAGATTCGCCATCCCTGCCCTGGGTGGAACAAATAAAAAATAAAATATAATCCAAGTGGTTATTTTTTAAATTTTTATTTACCGCAACATCCCTAGATATTTTATCCACGAGCCGCCACTGATTATTAGTACGATTGATTTTATCATAAAATAGTACAATAAGAAGCGTTTTAGTAAAACTTTGTCATAATATTAAATCATGTAACATATAATAAGTGTTATTTTCTGACGATTATTGTGAAATTTTAATTACTTACTTAATCGTTACTGTAAAGACTTACATTATATAAGTTCAAATACAACATTTGTTTGTAAACGGTTGGAATTTAGATTTGCCATTTGCCGTTGATTAAAATAACATAATACTCGAGCTGACTAGAATTTAGACTAAACTTAGAGAACGCCATCTGTTCTTCGGGATTAAACAAGGTGCTTGCTGAGAAAATCGCTTGATTGTTTTTAATTGAACATCCGTGCTAGCAACCAATTAATAAAACTGTCTTTGATGCAACACCGGATCCGAGAACCAGCGTCTAGCAGACATTCAATAATTTACTTTGTAGTTAATCAGGTCCAAAGGAGTAAAATATTTCTAAGTAGAAACATTGTGTAAAGGGTCTCTTAAATTCAGATTCAATTTGGCAGGCGATTCTTGGAAGGATAGTACATTGTATTTTAATATTAATTTCAATGTACATATTTACGTACGTTTATAAGAATGATAATTGCTTAACACGATGCTAAGAGTGAGGATTGGGATACCAGAAAATATATCAACAGAGATATTTCCTATTGGTATTTAAAAAATAAATAAAATTAAAATTAACTATCACCGATAAAAGTTATTAAAAATGTAACAATGAAATCACACCGAAGATTCAATATCCTCAATCATAAATTCAAGGTACATTATTATTTGAATAGCAACACTAAATAAAATAAAATTTTAACAGTAATTAAAATTTAAAAAAAGTCTAGTAGGCTAAGACAGTGACTAGTGGTTAGCCAATCGCTCTCGCTACACCATGTTTTTTTTATAATATGATAGGTAAGAGGGGAGAATTCAAGACATCACATACATCGATGCCATCGAACAGAAATCGATCTTTAAAAGCTGTACGTACTGGGATTCGAACCTCCGTGTTGATCAGGCAATCGGTAATACCAAAATGTAATAATATATACGTGTACATTTGTTGGTTCAATTTTCATAAAATTCTGCCTACATTCTTATAAATAAATGTAATATATTGTTAGATAGAAAAAATGAAAAATCCTCTATTCATAATACACATCAAAAAAGTTTTTTTTGACATACTCACTTCAACTCTGTTGTTACTCCTACACATTTTGTGATTTCAATCGTTGGAAATTTATAATATGCTACGGCAGCTATAATAGTTTGACGCATTTTAACTAGCTCTATTAACACTACACATCTGTCTAATAATTTCCGGTCTCAATTTTTCCGGTCATTCAACGTTTCTCGTTTTTACAATCTCGGTATTGGTTGTAATAACTTAATAATGCTGTCACTTTTACTTGAACGTAGCAATATGATTTTATTAGAACTAATAATTATCATCACTAGAAGTTCATAGTAACATCATTGATAATCCACTGGATCGTAATTTGACTTGCTTTTGCTACAAATATATTTTATAAATTATGCTGAATCACTAACATTAAAATTTAATTATTACTGTTTTTATCGACGTATTATTTGTACAACGATCAATGTCTTCACGCATACTCCGGATCATATCTTTGTTTGGTTGACAATAAGTAAGTGTACATAGATGGTATTTGTTTTTTTACTCAGTATCTTTTGCGTTACAATTGACCATATAAAATTTTGTGTTTTTATGCCTTTTTTGTTTGTGTTTCGTGTTTATAAAAGAACAATACTTTTTCTTGTTTGAATTTTACAATAAAATCGTATGTTTCCTTCCATTAACTAATCCTGCATTCCTGAACCTTTGTGAATAGATTTTCAGTATAGGAATAAAATTTATCAAAACTTATAAGTAACTTATTATAAAAATGATAAAAAACTAGCTAAAACATATTTGTGCCTTCTTGAGATTTTTTAAGACCCATTAGCAGAAAACAAATTCCTTTAAAGCAATTGTCAAATCCTTTGAGAATATATCCTAGAAAAGATATTCTATTCCTATAAATATTGTATCGTTTTAATCAAAAACCTGTGGTTTTTAGTTGATTCGACTGTTTTCCCAGAAGACTTGTGAAATCTCATGATTTACTTCAGACTTCTCTTAAATAATTGATATGCTCTCATAAATTGTTGTATTAATTATTCTAAAAGCTTTATACCGCCGAATAACGCTCTTTTATTAATTGATGAAAGGTTCTCAAGAAATTCTGTTTCGTTTTGATTTTCTTTGTAGATAAACATTTACTAGTTAATACTTTTTTCATAACACGTGCGGATGATTCTGTGTACGGAATGTTCTGTGATCGGAGAATTCGTGTTCGGAAGAATCACCGAATCTTTTTTGACGAATAACAAATTTTGCTGAAATTATTTTTAACCAATTGTTACTATGATAGTTACGGAGCTATTTAAAAAATGTTTATTGCCAATAATTCAGGTCCTTATTACAAAATTCATAATAAAACATACTTTGCTCTAACGCAAACTTTGTTCTCGTTCGCTTAAAATTCACTCGCTCAATGTATTTTTTTAAATGTGCTTAAACTTGCTTTTTTTTCACAGCTAGACAGTTGGACTTTGAAATTCCCCCTTCATAGATTTAACTGAAACTTGAATGTTTCGAATAATAAGCTTCCACTGTGTACGTAATATATTTTACATTGTTATTTAAAAAATATCGGTACTCCATAGTTAAGTAAAAACACGACTCCATTCTTATAAAATCATTCATATTTTTGAATGTAAAGAACGAATTTCTTTGTTGCATTATCGATAAATCAATAATGGAAGCGGCGTGATATCGTTTCTGTCAGCATTAAACTTGTAAACGGATTGTGATTTGTGATTCATTTGTTATTATTTCTGATTCGAGTGCATTTACGAAGGGGTGGTTCCTGTCATTCCATTGTAGGGGTGCCCAGTGCATTTAAACGAATTCACCGGTAAAATGCAATAGTTTTTCTGCCACCCGCTGCTCTGTGACAGCGTGTGCCGAATGCGCTCCAAATCACCGAACGTCAAACTGTCGTTCGCTGTATCATAGTTGCCTTTGATTAATTTGCTAGTTTTCTTGATTGATGAGAGTGAGAAAACATATATTTATACTTTGTTACTTTCTTGAACAAGGTTTGTCAAATATTATTGTCAGCTATTTGAGAATCACAAATTATTATTAAGTTTGCAAATTTTATCCTTGCAATTATTATTGGTACATATCTTATAATAATCAATTCAAATATTACAAAATAAGCATTAAATAAAGTCAAGTGTTAAAAACATAACATCTCATTTTTAAGACTCGGTTTATTTCAGTAAATATACCCATTGCAATTTGTGCGTAATTTTTTAAATCTCTTTCAAAAGCCGTGCTTGTATATAATTGCATATCAACTATGGAAAGGAAAAAGTACGTAACCTACAGTTTTTTCAAAACAGCTTTATTTCGATAATCACAATGTATCAAACTTGACACACGTTCTATCAAAAGGATGTAAGCTGCAAATCCCGAATTAGTATCTAAATTTATCGTTTATGTTTGAAAAAGATAACCTTGTAAAAAATTAAAACCAAAAAAGACTGAAATAAATGTTTTTAGAAGACAATTTTAAAAATTAATATTATATTATGTCGATTAAACACCAGTTTAGAAGTCTCCGTGCACTTCAAGGTTGTGTATAATTCATAATTTACATATGGCCCAACATCATCAAAACACGTTTTTTGCGCCTCCTGTAAAATTTTATATGTGTGGGTTACGTCCTTTTTCCTTTCCACAGTCGATATGTTTGCTAATTATTTATGTTGACAACGGCCATGAAACATCGTAATTTATTTGTGCGCATGGTTTCAAGAGTTACTATTTCTACCCAAGCAGTTACGAATTTTATAATAAAAATTTCAGTTATAAAATTGGTACTATAATATATTTCCGTGTATAAAATACAAACACCATGAATTCAAATCATGGATAATTTTTGAATACAACCGTGATATTAGTGTATTTAAACAATAATCGCTTTACCAAATGAAAATTTTTAAAAATCCATATCCGCTTTTCCAATGTGAAGCATATGGCCTTCTAATGGAGGTATCTCAATGTAAGTTTTTTCTACGACAACTGTTTGTTACTCAGTCACTCAACCTCACTTTTTTCAATGTGAGTAGTAGGGAAAGAAGGATAAGGCTAGAACAGGATTAGTGGTTGACTAATCGCTATTGCTACACCCAGTTATTAAAGGATCAGAAGGATGGGAGGAGAGGAAATTATGTGAATTGACATCATAAACACCCAGTCTTCGATCACACCTTTGAATTGAATAATTCTCAAATTCACTGTGATCTTACCGGGAATCGAACCCAGACCTGCGTGATCGGTAGAGCAAGCTCTAACCAACTGGGCCAAAGCAGGCGACGATGTTTGCAGGCCCTGTTTTTCGGTTAACATAAGAACGTCAAAAAATGTCATGTAAAATAATAAAAATATATAAAATAATCTGAACATAACGTATATTGGTTATATAATATAAGCCATTTTTGAGGCCCCTAAGATTTGAAGGCCCCAAGCGCGCGCCTCATTCGGTTATAGGGTAATCCGCCACTGGCCATCGATTACAAACAAATGAATTTATTGTTTACAAAGATATTCATAACAGTGTGAAAAAAATACTTATTTTTTATTATAAATAGTACTGAAGCATGGTTGACTCATGACCTAAACATAGTCCGAAATATTTTCGCCCGGCCCGAGCTCGAATCTCAAGCGGCGGTGAGCTGGCAATACGTTAACAAGGGGCTAGCTTAATACCAAAGCAATTCTCGGTGTTTTGAGAATGAAGTGACTTTTTTAATACGCCTATACAATTATATCCAATACTTAAATAAGCAATCGATTGTTACTTAAAACACTTATCAATCTAAATGGCTAAAAATATACTGAAGTTGTCGTAGATAATATAATAAGTCAGAAATTGCAGCTATATACTGATTCGATCTGAGAATACTGTTTTCTCTTAAATTTAACAAGGGGCTCGCACACGAGCCCCCTCCAGCCCACCCCTGATCTCAAATGTCTTTACGGGCCCGTGGAAGCCTATAATGTACGTGAATGGTGAATATTTTCAACAGTCAATGAATTTTAAATTATAAACATCGCTGACCTCTTGAAGGGTAAATTTTAAATTCTTGTGATTATTAATTATTGTTATTCCAATGTGTGGTCATCCTGTCAATATTACGCGAATATAATATAAATACCTACTTAGTATGCGAAATGAGATTCGATATATATGTATATTCAGGAGTACAGTGTACCTACATGTCATATAATATGAAGACAGAAAGCGTGCGACACGTGAGGTATAAAATAAACATTCCTGGAAGAGACAATATGTTGAATAAATATTTATAAATTTATAATCTTAAACTCCACAGTTGAATTGTTAAGAGAACGTTTATATCATAATGTATCTAAGCACACTATACATATTATAAAAGTTGATTCAATAGCAATTCACCGAGAATTTACAATTAAGAGTCTTCACATGATTATCAATTTTACTCGATGACCGCAATTATTGTCATTAAAAAGAAGATAATAATATTTTATCAATGTTCTGTGGCTTTTGATAAATTCAATATAATACCGTTTTTATCCGCGGTTGATAGATATTATAAATTAATTTAATTAAAAAAAAATTTGTGACGCATATTATTTTACAATAATTGTTATTTGAAAATGAGGTCAGTTTCAATTTGTGAGTGATTATTTTCATAAGTAAACAATTAATGAATGAAGATTTTTGCGTTAAAAGGAGACTGCTAATTGAAAGAAAATTGAAGCTAAGATTTTTCTTGAAAATATTTTTTGTCTGATGGTAGTGTGTAATATTCATTTAGAATAATTTATAATACATTTTTTTCAATTGGTAAATTTTATTTTTACTTATGTTAAAAAAAAAAAAAGTAAGTAAATTAATGAACATAACGCGCATAATTTTGTATTATTAAAAAAAATCCCTGTAAATTATTCTATATGTAGTAAGAATTTCTGTAAAGATTTAGAATCTCCAGAAAATCAGTAACATTTCTGTATATTTACAATGTAAACGTTTTAGGCGTAATGTATATGGGGTAAAATTTAACTACCGACGGCAATGTGTTATCGGTGCCACGTTTGAATTGAACTAAAAAAATGAAAACTTGTTTGTATTTTATAAACAGAAGACGACTAGTCTATATTTCACTCAATGTTGTCCTAGAGCTCCGAATATACTTTTTCATAAACTATTTTTAAAGCAATAAACAGTTTTTTTTATCATTCAGAACGGATGTGTGCGATGTTTTATTTCATTTGCAGCCATAAAAGTTTCAGGAAACGAAAGGTATAGATAACGTCAAGCCTACTACAATAGTTTTTTTTTGTTATATATCAAATTTATGGAGCTTTAAAGTACGAGGTCGGGTTAGCGTCAAAGTTTTTCGAGTCTCCTCAATCGCTAATGTTTTTGTCATTTGCATTCATTTACCTTCGTTGCTGACGGAAGGGCATGATCGCTACAGAGGTGAAGAATCCTTAGTGAAGCCAGTTCACCATATGCATTTATTCGCAAATCACATTATATTATATATACCTTCAAAATACTATATCCATACGAGTACACATACAAACGGCATACGTACATATACACATACAATACACAAGGAATTCAACCAAAAAGAGTCATTTTCATGATGATGAGGGTAGAAAAATGTCCAAATTTTTTCATCAACCCAATACTTCATCTCTCTACAACTCATCCGTATATCCTTGAAAGTACAGGTTAAGCGACTGAATAACTAGTCCTCTTAAAAAAACTACTGATCAAATGTCGCGGCAGACTACCCCATAAGCGCGCGTGGCACGCTCTTGGGGCCTAAGAACATAGGAGGCATCAAAAAGCTTTACTATATTTATATGGAATACTGTAATCTGAAAAACAGGGCATCGGAATCGTGTTTCGCCTGGGGCCTCCAAATTGCTTAGTCCGTCACTGTTCAGATGTTATATTAGGATACTCTTAACACACTTACCCCTACGGCAGTGGTTTCCAACCTTTATGTTACTGGGCCTCCCTTGAAGAAAAAAAAATCTTCGCGCCTCCTCATCTTTTATTTCATATAGTAATAAAGACACATTTTAAATAGTAAATAAATATTTTGGACTCATCGTGCCTCCCCAGGGAGGTGCAAAAATATTTTTTTATCACCGCAGGGGAAGTGTTAATATAACATCTGCTGCATATTCGAAGCGAAATATCATATCCTTCCAACGAGACTTTAAACTAGCCATGTTGAATTTGAGGTCCCTCGGCATATTTTGTCTAAATTTTTGTTACCAAAAAACGTTGTTAATTTTCTTCAAAGAAACTAAAACTATTCAATTTATTTAGTAGCTTTTGTGAATTGTCTTATTTATTTCATTTTAAATATTCTTGCGTTTATATAGTATTAAACGATTGTTATTTTATTAATAAGAACATAATAAAAAATGGTTACATACTTGTAATTTAAGTTTTTTTTTTGCAATGCGGCCCTCGGCTTGATGTGAAATACTAAATTCCTTGGCGGTGAACGAGTTTGACATGCCTGACTTATACGGTTGATATACTGAAAAGGCTTATTTAAATATTTAATATATTATGAGAAATCTTTTCTCATTTTAAAATTATATTTGAGTACCCTAGCACGGTGATACTTGAGTATTTAATTTGGCCTTTTCGCAACTGAAGTATTATAAAGTTCATTAATTGTGCAATTAGCATGATGGAGGGGTTTATTATTAACTGAGTACTTACATTTCCATTTCAGAGAATACCTTCCTTTTATTTCAATTGGCAATCTTTTAGAGTTAATATTAAATGATTCGGGCATGCTTTCCTAACGACCGCACGCGTACGTACTTGTGTCCTTCCGGTCTTATCTTTTTTCGCGGTTTACAGTGAACCTAACTTTTATTTATGTTCAAAAAAAGATTCTATTATTTTTGTATTCCTCCATTTTTCCATTGTTACTCTCGTCGCGTAGAAAACACATTTTTTCTTATTTCAGTAAAAACCGTAAAGAAAAATTACCAAAAACCGCAAGAATTTTCACTTCGTGCGTGTTAATAAAATTCCAGTAATTTTTATTATTATACGTAAGAAATAAGCACGATGCGAATAAATTGCAATCACGAATCATACATTTCGAGTCGATGATGCTCACTGGATTGTTAATTTATTTCGCACCACTGAGCAACGAAACAGTAATATGACTCGTATACGCGGTTTTATTCTAATTGGATTCTCCACAAATAATCAGTTATCTCTCTGCCCACAATTGTAACTGCAGTATCAGAGTGAGAAAACAAGACTCACACAGCGGTGGGCTGCCAATACGTTAAAAAGGGGCTCGTTTAATCTCGAAAGAGTAATTTTTTAAATACTTATATGCAATACTTAAATAAGCAATAGTATATCCATGTGTAACAATATGTAATTTACCGTAAACTTATCAATCTAAATGGCTAAATATATACTGAAGCTGTCGTAGATAATATATATGTCAGAAATTGCAGTTATGTACTAATTTGATTTGAGAATATTGTTTTCTTTTAAATTAACAAGGGGCTCGCCGGCCTTAGTAAAACTTAACAAGAGGCTTGCGCGAGCCCCACCAGCCCACCTCTCGACTCACATATTCTTTTCTTATAATTAGGTTCTTCGCGAGTCACTTATATATATTATTATACCAATACTTCGGACGTAAGTAATATTTCAAACAACTGAATAATACACACACATATTTTTGTTTTTTCATATGATTTTTGACTTATGTGGCTCCATATCGAAAGCTCTGCGATGATTATTTCATAATTATGTATTCACAAGCAAGCGGATTGCAAAATACATGCCGCCCTTTTGCATTTGGGCGCGACTTGTCGAGTTGCCACTTTCGCATAAACTCATATGTTAGCACGTCAAGTAGATTGAATTTTAAATTCCTTATCTCCATATGTAAAGTCGCTGTCATACATGTGTATCTCCTGCCATGACACGCTTTCACAAAAATGCTTATCTAAATTCCAAAATATGCCACATAAAATTTGCGCAGGGTTTCCACAATATGTGGCCATAGATATATTCTTCGGCGAAAAACCTCAAACCCAATTCAAATCAGTTGACTTCAAACGTTTTGGAAAATGTCCGCTGAAATACCATAATTTAGATCGAATAGTCAGTACATCAAGGGGTGGGCTGGAGAGGGCTCGGAGAGGCTCGCGCGAGCCCCTTGTTAATTTTAGAAAAAAACAATATTCTCAGATCAAATTAGTATATAACTGCAATTTCTGATTAATATATTATCTACAACAGGTTCAGTATACACAGTAGTACATTTGTAGTCATTTACATTGATAACTTTACGGTAAATTGCATATTGTTACATAGTATAAGTATATTAAGTATTAACCAATTGATTATTTAAGTATTGCATATAATTGCATAGGAGTGATAAAAAAATTCACTCCTTCCCCAGAACACCGAGAACTGCTTTGAGATTATACGAGCCCCTTGTTGACGTATTGGCACCCCACCACTGAGTACATCATAGTTTGATTTACAACACAACTTCAAGCATGAAAATATCTAAATGTCACGTTGACACTTTTATGTGTTTGGAAAAATGTCATTTTGTTACACTTTCAGTCAAAACTCTCACTATCGTAAAAGATCAAAATAAAAATAAAACTGTTATATAATAATAACAATAACATGACAGTTTTAAACTCATGTACATTGTTGAAACCGATGCATTATTCCCCTCAATGTTATTAACGTTGCCAGCGACATATTGATCGGTGTGATACTCAAAATGTCATTTCAAATAGTACCCTTTTGTTTTAGTTAAACAGAATTCGATTCGAAACCAGCAAAATTTTCAAAGCAAAAAATTCCACATGTCATTATAATCACGTAGTGAAACATTTTATATAATAAAAGTAGTTTCGTACAAGGTAGACAGAGCTCTCTAGATGGAGTCCAAAATCTATTTTGAGAGGAATGAAGGGATATAAGAAACATTTTTTGCGGATTGTACATATTATCTTCGTACTATGGCAAAGAGTGACAGTACGATAGAGGTAAGCGAAAGCTACTAGAAAGCACTAGAAAGGAATAACGCTTGGCATGCTTCTCATTTGTAAGCAAACTTAATAATAATATGAATTTTTATCCCGTGTATTGTGTGATGTGTTTATGACTGATATGCCAGAAAGTACTATGCAACGACTTGATAAAATGAATTAAATAAATCGACCAATTAAAATGTTACCACGTTCTCAAAAGCAAACGATGTATATGTATTTTTTTTACGACACGTTCTGTTTAAAGATGCTTCATAAAAAATAAAAAATCATGCCAAACTTATTTACATTTGAAGACAATTAACTAAGCTGTCAACTTTAATTATTAATAAGAAATAATATCGACACAATAATGAATCAATAAAAAATAAATTTGTTTTTTCGACACGCCGTTGGTGCTAACCCTAACGTCATGACGATAACATCACCGACTGTTGAAATAGGGACATTTTCAGATACGTTCAGTGACAAGGGTTATTGGAAGGTTTGGGACATCACCATTGTTGGAAGATTTCTCCCCAATACGAGGTAAATATCTAGATTCAATGATACCTATTCAATTTACCGTGAAATTTAAACAGGTTGAATGGTTTTCTTTATAATAATGTGTCAGTAGACCGTGCTTCCCTTATGTGTCTAATGTTATCTTTTCGGTTTTTACAAATCGATGATGTGTAAGTATGTAGATTGCCATGACTGTATCCAGGGATGGGCTGAAGGTGGCTCGGAATGGATTGCGCAAGCCCTTTGTTAAATTAGACATTGGCCGGCAAGCCCTTTGTTAAGTTAAGAACATATGGTATTATCAGATCTTTGTGTTATATAATGAATAATTATGTATTTTCATTATTTTCAAAAACGCAGTAATGTTCAACTGACGAATTTCTAACACATACCTATTTACATTTTTTTACATGGTACATCGGTTCAAGAATTAGATCGCAAAGAATAGTAATTATTTCTGAGTTAATCTTGGAACTCTCCACTTTTGCGATCTGGGGTAGGAAAGTAAATTGTTCACCTATCGATATTAATATTATTTTACATTTGATTGCTACACTTTTATTTTTTTTAAATTATTGAATAAGAATGATAAAAAATCCGTCCTTCTCTCGGAACACTGCGAATAGCTTTGTGATTCATTGTACCCCTTATTAAGGTATTAGCAGCCCACCGCTGACTGTATCTGATAAAAAGTGAAAGAAAGCATTTAAAGAAAAAATGAAATGTCTTCATCTGAATGCGGAAATAGTTTAAGTCACTTTGAGTAAATTGTATAAAAATATATATATATATATTTGATATTCTGATATATTTTAAAATAACAAAGATTTCAAACTGAAATTCAGTTTGAGGATTAAGGAAAGATTTGTAAAAATGAGATTTAAATAATATTCCACGCACATACGGCATAGCTCTTCATTGCAAGGATTTATAGGGCTGCACGACTTCTTTTTTGCTAACGTTTAGTATTTTTTTCAAAAAAAAATAATGCGTTTCGATTGAGATGCGATTTTTTATTGAAAAAAAAATAGGAGGTCCCTGCTTAAGCACGCCAATGGCTCCCTGTTCCTTTTTTACAAATAAATTTTATTAAAATATGATTATAACGAATGCTTAACTCAACTGAGATGATTTTAAAATCCTACAGAGCTAGGATTCTATCAATAAAACGAAAATTTGTATATAAGGAATTTAATAATTTATCTTAATTATATGTAGGTGTCTTTGTAGATCGTGACTCCCCTTAATAAAAATGAAAACTTTAACAATACTTATTTTGTCATATTACTGAAAAGCAATTATTAATAAAGTAAAAAAATATATTTTCAAAAAAGTTCGCCCAACGTGGGGCTCGAACCCACGACCCTGAGATTAAGAGTCTCATGCTCTACCGACTGAGCTAGCCGGGCAGTTATCGATATCGTAGAAAAATAACAATAAAAACTTAGTTTGAACAAAAAGCTCGCATTTTCGTTTTAGGTGTATTTTTAGCTTATGCATCAACCTATGGAACCGGTTTTATTTAATTTTGCTCGTTTTTATATTTCAAACTCATCGTTTTAATTTACTATTCAATATTGGCCGCGCATGTTTTCTAGAACTATGATATTAGATAATCTAGTATAGTTTTTAATTATTGGAAAATGGACTTTTTTTAGTAGGTGCGCTATATCGTTACATATGAATGATCACTAAATAATGCATTTTTTTGCGTATGTCATTTGAACATTTAAATATTTGTCTTTACTTGTGATAAAGTGGAACAGATTACACCAATTCAATGTCAAAAATAAAACGACTTTTCAATCCGTAAGTTTAAATACGATCTCCGCACTTAACTAATTACTTATTCCGCCTCAAACGCCATCTCTTGAGGTGACGTTGAAATGCAGTAATTGTCGAAAGGGTGGCGCGAATTTGCCGCAGACTTTGTCCTTGACCGGGTGCCACCCTGCCGCCAAACCACGAAGCCTATACCCAATTTCACCCGCCCTACGCGAAAGGCCAGAGACACGAATCGATCCTATTCCTCCCTTACTTGACTGACACGTCTTATTGAGTAAATTTAAAATTCGAAATTTCCATTGTCACTTAGCCCTGCCGATAGAGGGCTATAAATAATTTAGGCGTTATGATAAAATTGGATTAAAGTGGTTTTAGGGCTTCGCTCCGTTTTGTTTGACATTTTTTTGTTTCAATTTAATGGCACCGTCAATCCATTAACTGAAATTATTGGTCTTGCCTCAACGTTGGAAGATAATAGCTTTTTTTTATATATAGATACAGAGTTTACTTTCGGTTTTATTTTTAATGTTAATAGCATTGGCAAAAGCTATATTTTTTTTGTTTACTTTGAGAATCCATGTTTAATCAGGAAGTTTTATTCAGGAAGAATAAGTGATTAGAAGATAACCATTTCGGTCATTTTTTGGACTTCTCTATTAATACCAAAGTATTTTTTTATATGTTTCTCTTTTGTTTATTTTAACGTGTTCTTAACTCAAAGAAGAAGAAGAATCCATGTTTAACTTTATATTATATTTTACATTCGATAAAATATATCGATTTCCATACGCTGACAACACGAAACCGATATTTTTTCATAAAATGAGTTGGATATAATTTTCTTATATTGACATCTCGTAATTTACAAAAAATATTTTTTATTGAAATTGTTCTTAAGTTAGAAACACGTAACAAAAAAAAGACCCACCAAACTGCCAGAAGATAGTAAAAGAGCTACATCGTTTTCCTACTATTTGAAAATAGGTGAGAAAAAATACCAACATGTTTACTGCAACATTTTGTATTGGAGAGTGGACAATCGGTAACTGGATTTAAAAAAAAAATATAACAATTATGTATATTTTTTCTATTATTATATGATGAAGTTAAAACAGGTGCTTTGAATTGATCAAAATACTTGGAATTGTTTCTTCGTATCATCATAAAAGAAGTAACAAAATTAAAATTGTTAACTTGTATTCTTGTTAATAAAAAGTTTATTTAATTAATATTGTGTCAACAGATTATTTTAAATATACATAATAATTATTTTACTCTAAAGTGTCTTTCATTTTCATTGATTTCCCAATACTTATTTATTTATACAGCTTTTTTGGCTTTCATGTAAAATTAAACAAATGTCGGTTACATGTTGTCAACTTATGGCCATCGATATGTTAAAATAGAAATACCAGAGTGTACCATAAATCCTCGGATTGAAAAATATTTCGAATTTGAATAGTTAAAATTTTGTACACTTCCAAATTATTTGTCACACCGCGAGTTTCACCTTTCGGCATCTTTAGACGTTAAAATGTATGAATTATCTCTTACCGATTGTATTATTATTTCCGATATAATTAGTGAGTTATGAAAAACTTAGATTCAAATGAAACGACTAGATTTTTTAATACCATATCTGATTGCAATGTTACTCTTGCATTTTGAGCAAGGACTGATTTTAAGTGAATCGCTAAACTTTCCTTCGTTAATGGTAAGGATGAACAGGTTTGGTTTGTTCATGATTCGTAATAAGTTAATCGCTCACTCCACACCTCATTGGAAATATATGAGACATTTACTATTGTTCAAACGGGGATTTAAACACTAAACAAATGCCAAAAACAATGACCACTTGACTTAATTTAATTATCTGCCGATTAATGAATATGATTCTGCTGTAAAAAACTTCTAAATTTATCCATGTATACGCGGTGGCGTGTAGTTCTTAAAACTCTACCTATTAACCAGGGGTGGGCTGGAGGGGGCTCGAGCCCCTTGTTAAATAGTACTGAGGCCGGCGAGCCCCTTGTTAAATTAAAAATACAATTTCCTCAGATCTTTGCGTTGTATAATCTACTAATATATTTAAATTAAAAAAGTAGTAATATACATTTGGGATTTCTAACGTACAATTTTCAGCTATATATATTGATTAAATTACAATATATTGTGTACTGTTACAAAATATAAGTGTATATTATAAGATTCGAAGGCTTTACTAATGATAAAAAAATCACACCCTCTCCAAAACATCACGAATAGCTATACGATTTAGCGAGTCCCTTGTTAAAGTATTGGAAGCCCACCGCTGCTATTAACGGCAAAAATTCTAGCTTTACAGTTTCTAGGACACTAAGTACAATAAATGGCGTCCGAAATAGATATTATATTTTTTATGGTACAGACTGCAGCAATAATAAATAATCTTATTATTGCTCGTAATAATCAGTATTTAGAATATATTTTTTGAGTGGAAAAATAATCGAAAAACAAATTGTATTTCATTACTTTCTTGTGTTCGCATTTCGTACCTACCTGCTCTAAAAATAGTGTAACGGAAAGTAGAGTAAGGTAAGTTGGTAACACTGATCGATCAAAGCGCGCGGAAACGTCTTTGCGTCATGCGCCATTTTTCGTCCCCGCCATCAATATTACATAACTCTCAATTCAATGAATAACGTATATTTCTTTTCCCGTTATTGAAAATTGCGATGTAGCGATTTGGGTGGACATTAATGATATTTATTTCAGAGCGTTTCGGCTTTTGAATAAATGTCTTTGATACATTTTGAAAGCAATTTGTTAATTTGATTTTATTTTACCTGCCTAAATAATTGATTACTGCCTACTCTGTTTCAATTGATATTGTATTCATAAATAAAATCTGCTGCTTGAAAATCAACGCTGCTTTGAAAACAGAGCTTGATTAGTTACTAAGAATCTCTTTCAAATTTTAACGAATACTTATCTTTATAATCACATTGCAAACAATAAGATTTTATTTGCTTCGCTCTTTTTAGATTCTAATGACAAATTAAATATTAATACATCAATATAAAAGTATATTTATTGACAAAGTGTTTTCGGATTTAGGTTGTAAACTTTGTAAACATGTTTGAAACAAACAATTGACAGTAAAATTATACACATTGTCATCTCCATACTATTCTTTAACTTGAATCTGTTATAATGATTTATGGTAAAGTGACATTAAAACTGTATCTGAATTAGGGAACAAATAAAATGGTCAGAATTTAAATAAATGTTTGGTTTGAATAAAAATATGAACGGTCAGAATATTTTATAACCATTTTGGTTAGGTTAGGTTAGGTTATTTTTAAATTTAATTTAAATTATAATTATTTACACTGACCGATATATTATGTCCATTTATAAATTCTGACCGGAAAAATACGAGCATTTGAATAAACTACATCTAATCCCTCATTTAGACCAAACAAGTGAGCATCAATATTGACGGTGTACTTTTTTTTGATATCAAATTGATATAGCTTTAAGTAAAAAGTTCTTCGAGTCTCCTTCATCGCTAATGTTTTAGAAACTTGTATTTCCTTACCATCGTTGTTGACGGGAGGGCGTGATCGCTACAGAGGTAATAAATCCTTAGTGAAGACAGTTCACGGGGACTCCATATGTATTCACTTGCAAATCACATTCTAGTATATGCTTCCCCTCATATTTCATCCATACATGTAAACACACATGAGCATACATACATACATACATACATATATATATACATACACACACACACATACAATTGACCGTGTAAGCTTCTAAACTCATATACACGTTTTTGAGCGAATCTAACATCGTTCAAACATAAATATTTGTCGTAAAATGAAGAAACATTTCACCGGATATGTCAATTTTCCGAACAATGATAAAAGATGCTACATTGTTGTCAATTAACAATTCGCTTGGCACTCGTCGAACGAATGCTTAAACACACCGAGTACTTGAGTGAGTGCGTGGTACAGGTTGTGAAAATATCTCTTCGGCCTAGGAAATAGAAACGGTTTCTATTCATTCGCTCGTTCATTTCACTCGTTAGTTCACTAAGCCGAGTACTTTTCGTCGAGTGCAGATCGTTTTATATTCAGCCAAGTTTACTCTCCTAGGCGCTTGTAAAAGAGGCTTACACTTTAAAATATTGTTTAGAATAAAATTTGTGTTATGTTTCATTTGCAAAAAATAAGTAATGTTCAATATTTTTTAGACGGAAATGAAGAATCAATCATACGCAATGGCGATCCCTAGAACATTCAAAATAAAGTTAGTTGCAAAATTTAGGTGACGATATATTCATATGCAAATTCCACAATCGAGCGGTAAAACTTTTTGGCATTCATCATATTCGGTTGCGTGGTCAAGGATTTCAATACCCGAGTAGAAAGAAACATTCAAACACAATTTTCAATCGTTTTTGGAAGTGGTGCTATATTACTAATTCTAATTCTGTGATTATAAATATTTGAGCATGCAACTGGAGCTTGAGGATGTCAAGAGAACGATTAGCAAAATACTAGCATATTTCTCAACCACCCTTCTATTCTTACCCTATCTCAAGAGAGATAGTCTAAGCCAGTGCTTCGTAACCTTTTTCATTCCACGGCCCCCTAATCTGAAAAAAATAATCCGCGGCCCTCCTCAATACAAAAAATGTTCTGCGGCGGTCCTCTGGGAAATTCCGCGGCCCCCAATCTGGGAAGCATAGCTCTAAGCAACTAATTTACATTCAGTAGTAAAAATCTTATTTTTATTTGGGTTTTCTAACAAATTAGTGATAGTACGTCTAATGATGTATTAACTCATTTATTTCCAAAATCCAAGGCAATATCCGTTTCTATTTGTGTCATTGTCACATTTGCAGAATTTTCATTAAACATAGAAAATGTAATAAACGCAATAATATTGTGGCTTTTTTCGAGTTCAGCCCCATTCACTCGGCTGCCTTCGCGTAATTACGTGAAAGCTTCTAACAAAATTAACTATAACGTTAAAAGTTCTGAGGGAGGAAATCTAACCTAACTGGACTGCTGGTATCAGCAACAACTGTTTCATTTACTCCCCGCAATTTACAGTGGCGTTTCTGGATATAAGTAGTTATTGAAATAGCAACTATTAACAAGAAATTAACCAAATCGTACGGATAAACTATTAACTTTTTGGGCTCCGATTGATCGAATTATGAAAACAACTTGATGTAATCGATCGGATTTCAAAGAAATAATATGAAAAAAATCATGAATTATCAAAAGGTAGCAACATTTTATTAAAAAATTTGATCGAAAGCAGCGTTTAGATTTGAACGGCTTCTCAAATCAGTAGAACACCATCTCGTAAAACTATCTAGTTGGTGTTTAAAAATATAGTTTCTTTTTTGTAAAAAAATCAATTCAATCATAATTTACGATTGGTTTTTTTTTTCTTCATATATTTGTTATTCATGATCATAATCATGAATAAATTATTAATTGTTCAAAACGGGATATTCAAAAACCATTATATGAGATTGCAACGATATATGAAATTTCTTGAGTTTGCTATACAATGATAGACCAAACTGTTTTAAAAGTGATGAAGTGTGCTCAATACAAAAAAACTTCGATTGGCATTTATAATTTTATTTGTCTCTCATCGCTCGTGTTGTTGACACTCGTTACAAGAGATCCCAGGAAGGTACACAAAGCTGCTGACAGTTTCATAGCTGTATTATTTTATTTCTCGGAAGACGTTGATCATATTGTTATGCATTATATGGTGTGTTGGTTGTAATAATATTATATAAGCCACGTATATATCGACACTTTAAGTCTTCCTCTCAGAGAGAGCGCTAGTGTCATTGGAGTTATGTTGGAATACTGCCTTACCTGTCATGGCTTCCACGCGAATTATTATCAGTGTTTTTTTTGAGACTAACATGCCGTCTTCACAGAACTGTCAGATTTTAATTTGAAATAACCTCTCGTACATTGTTTTTTAAACATTTGACATTGCCTATTGTATTTATTTCAGCATTATTACAATAAAATTTAAAAAAACATCTTTCATTTTATTCGCAAGCATACGGTTAACTGTACGTCTTGCGTGGGCGAAGTCACAGTTGAAACCAGGGCTTCGAACCGGAACGGAACCGAAAACCGTTAAAAACCGTTATTTTTGCCGGAACGAAAACCGGAACCGAATCGGAAAAAATATCGGTTGTTTTTTTCGGTTCACGCTAGTATAGAGTTTTGAAATTTTCAAATTTCTCGGGGGGGGTAAAAAAAAACGAGTCACGGAGATATTTTGGGCAGATCGGTAAATTCCTGGGCTTTTGGATTCGAGCTGAACCGAAAACAAAACCGTTATTTTTGCCGAAACGAAAACCGGAACCGAACAGATATATATTTTTTACCTGAACCGGAACGAAAAAAATAGCGGTTCGAAACCCTGGTTAAAACAGTTAAATATGAACAAGTCAATGTCAAAAAATATAAGTACTGAAAATATTCGGTTTTGTTTTCTTTCTATGAATCAATAATAATTCTAAAGATGATATTACTTTGGTAAAAAAACATATATATGTGAATCCTCTTAAAGTGTTTACGAATAGTGTCATCGTCTAAATATTTCATCTATTGATTAATCGTTTTTGGATCAACGACCATTTTAAAAAGTTTTACCACCTTTTTCTGATCGTACTCCACTTAACATGGCGTAAATGTCTTTATACTGGTCGGCCACGCAAATGTGTGTCGTGGCACGCTGAAAACTTTTGTAAACTTAAATGGCGCGGTCACAACTTAGTGTTATTGGTGCCCGGTGTATACAAACAAATAAACAAGGAAATAACAATCATCCACAGTATGTTGTACTAAGTATAATACAAGTAACTTTGTAAACCTATACATTAAGCTATTAGAAATATATTTGGTGCACATGGTTTTTAATAAAATAAACGTTTTCTTCGTAAAGATGGAGCGCAAACCTTCACTTCCCGACAGTTCTTATGATCTACTTTTAATACCTTAAACATTGTTAAGAAATACTATTTAATTTTATATAATACAATGGAAAAGCCACAATGAAAATATATGTAACACATTGTTTTTTGTGAATTTCATCCGTTCATGTTCCGCGAAAGTGTAGTAATGAAAGATATCTACGGCATTTATAGACTTAGAAAAAAAGTTCAAGCCGAACAGACTCAGTACATAGATATTATTTGTGATGGTTTGAATAAACCAATTAAAACGGAGATTGTAGCGAAAATACTTGTACCTATTTCTGCGTCAACCTATACCTCTTTACTTTTGCTACCTGGGGTAGGTGTGCACTTTTTTGAGCTATCGATATAAGAGTAAAAAAAACCGCTTCGTCATAGGCAGTCCGCGAATACCTCAAAAGTATTTTTATCTCTGTCTAGGTTAGTTGATTTAAAAAATAAATAATTCAAAATTGTCATTCTCGTCATTTATCTAAGTATGTCACAAAGTTTTGGGGTGTACGAATAACTTCCAGCGAAAATATTTCAATAAAGCATTATTTCTCAAGTTTTAAAGAGAGTGTGTGAGAGGCAGATATGAAAATATGACGTCCAGAATGCTACGAGTGAGTTATTGCTACCTCCCATCGGAATGGATGTATATCGTTATACTTCTTATAATATATTTCCAAAGAGAATGCGGAAAATGTGATGTATTTATGATATAAGAGCTTTTTAAAGCTTTCAAAAACTTTTTGTTAGGTCTGCTGCAGATATGTATACGAACCTAATGTGACTTTGATTCAGAAATGTGTTCGTAATATTACTTTTGTATTTCTGAAGAAATTTGTACTGAGGTTGTCAATTCAGTTTTATATTTGAATAATCTTACATACATACACACTTGCAGATCATATTTGAATACAGGAAATGAAAAAGTCACAAATACAGAAAAAAAATAATTTAAAGTGAGTATGCAGAAAGTTCTATGTTATGTGTAAAGAACATTTCTGCCTGCTCATTTTTTATATTGTTTTTGGTACTCAGTGCCTTTTTAATTTATCTATTCATTTATTTTATTGTTTGAATATTGTCTCAAAGTATTTTCAACGTTGACTGTATTTAAACATTCGAACAATTTATCTTCTCCGTTATAAAATAATACCGTGTATTTAGTGTATTATTTTTGTACAGCTAAAACTCACCTTTTAGAGATAATGCATAAGGTCATCACGCAAACTAAAAGATAAGTATTTTTTTCAAATGAATACCAACCATTTATTAACTAAATTCTTTTGGTATTATGATAAATTAGCCTACTGCAGACGCGGATTTATAATTTGGCCGATATCTTACGCAAATTGAGAGCCCTTTGAATGAAACAAATTATCCACTTTTTTCGATTTTCATTCAGTTCTTGAGGATCGTATGAATTTCTCTTTTTATTTGTTATGTTTACTTAAATCTACATACATACATACATATATCCATGTAAATATATATAATACTTTTAATTGCATTTTGTCTTTAGAAAAACATAATAATGCAACCCACAGTTTTTTTAAAACAGCTTATTTTCGATAATCAAAATGTATACAACTTAATACACGTTCTACCAAAATTATGTAAGCTGAAAATGCCGAATTAGTATCTAAATTTAGCTTTCAAGTTTGAAAAAAGAAGCGCTAGTGAAAATTGCAAGCATGAAAAAGGACTTACAAAAAGATTTTTCGTAAAAAAATATTAGATTATCAATAAAACACCAGTTAATAACTAGTCTTCGTGCAATTCAAGGTTGTATATATTTAAAACTTTTGATTTTGGCTCAAAATTACCATAAAAAAAGGTTTTTTGTGGCTCTTGTAAAATTTGTTATGTGTTGGTATTAAGGTATCCAAACCCGGACACTTTTTGTGACCCCGGGATTTAGAGATTGAACATTCAACATAATATCGTGTATAAATTAAGATTCCGTATACAGAAAAAAAATCTCGGAAATTTTGAATTTCTGGGATCTTTCGAACAATTTCAACTCGATTTCAAAAACCCAAGAATTTGTGGATTATTTAAAATTACCATCGCGAGAGCTTTCTTTTTTTGGCTCTTTTCTCAATTCCGATATCTCGGAATTCGTACTCTCACAATCCCGGGATTTCGGGATCACAGAATTGGACGGGATCCCGGGATTAGATAACCAAGTTGGTACGCCCTTTTGCCTTTCCACAGTCGATTTGTTTGTTTCCAATAAGTTAATAATTTTAAGTTTTTCAGCTATAAATAAATTGTAACATATGGATTTTTAAACGCTCAATCTGCGTATATAATTCAAATTAAATAACTTTTGCATCTAATGCTACTTACAATTATTCACACTACTACGCCATTTAACCAATTAAATCCCCCTCGCTGTAAATAAACAATAATTATTTCCACAAAGTTGTCCCTGCATTGTTAGGATAATAGGTATTCTATTGAAAAGGTATTAAAAAAATATTTCATTTAAACGAACACAAATAAACTTCACGATATACTAAAAGAAGATTTTGTATTCTGTGTTGCCAAACACAGAGATTATTTTAATAATAAAATAATATGTCAACTCACCCTGCTAACGGGGATCGTAAACATACAATATGTGTTTGCAATTATATATTTTTTGCGACTGTTAAGTTATTGATTATTATCAACTTTGTTTATCAGAAGCATGAAACGAAAGGAAAAAAATATTTATTATTTAGCATTTAAGGATTCGACTGAAGGTGCTTTGAATTTGAATCGTTAAAATTGTATACATTTCTACACGTTTTGCCATTTTTTTGCTATTTAACATCCATGAAATGTTTTTTAAATTCAACTCTTTAATTAATAAATGTCACTTTCTTAATGAAATACCAGTAAGTACACATAATAACTCTTTCAGAATATGGTGAATAAATTCATATTTAAAATTTAAATATCCTATAATACTGCAGGTGCATCTATGTTGCTATTTTTTTTGTCTGATTTTTGAGTAATAGAAATTGCCACATGGGTGACATCTCTCCAAAAGTAATGTCATTATAGGTGTTGTGTTCGTGGTCAAGAGGTAAACATCATTTGCGTTGGTCATGTAGTTTCATTTTTTAATTGATCAATGGATTTCTGTTGGATGACATGGCTTTTCACGATACCAAAAATTCCCTGCCACCCATCCAATCCCAAAAACAGAACGCACCAAGAGTGATAAGCTAACGACTCTCTTCGAATAAGAAAAGCTTAACAACTAATTCACAACCAGTTTTCGTACACAAATTTCTGTTGAGACAATCTCTGTTGTTACTCTGCATAGGAGTCCATATGATCCATATTGGGAACGGCCATTTTTCAATAAGATATGCTTTTTGTTTGAGTTATGGTATCAAGCTTAGTGGTCCGCCAGACCACCAAATGCTGAATTTACATCGTTTGTTCATATATTAAAAAAAACTTATTTTCTTCTACCATCTTTCATACCAAGTATCCCCGGGACTTACAGCAGACTGCGTCCGTTTTATTACCCCTGCAAAAATGCATAGCGTGAAATACTGATTTTTTTGGCGAGGCTTAAAAAATAATCTTCCCTTGACAAAAGTCGTCTACCATTCTTTAGGGATTTGTTAAACGGATTAGTGAATGTTGATGTTTACACATTTCCCGTCGCTCTTCTTTATTGTGGTCACGTGTGAATGTGTGGAGGACTCTTACAATTCGTCAGCAGATATAACGGACACAAAATTTGGTCAAAAGAAAAAAAAATGTTAAAAATATTTTGTTAGTGATAATTTTTTTTAAGTCCACGTGCCATCGCTATAAAAAAACGTATGTGCAGGATAATCACGCCATACCTCTAGCACTCGAACTCATGTCATGTGTAGACTGAAAGTAGCATTGGTGTTTGCAACGCTAGTCGCTGAATCACACAATTGCACAGCAGTTTAATTTATTTTTCCCGAAAATATAAACCAAAAAGAGTATTTTCAGAAAAAAATATTTGTTTATTTATTTATATTTAACAAAAATACAAGAACTACTTTATGCAAAATATTTGGCTTTAAAGGACACCTTTCCCCCGTAATAGTTTGTAATATCAAGGTTTTAGTGTATATGTTTTTTAAGTTTTCATAATTTACACGCACGAACGCACAAGACAAACGCGCACCGATACGAGTGCGCATATACACAAATTATCCGTCTATAGAAAGTTGCGTACCATTTTCTTCATCGTTTTTTTTTTTTTACCATGTCCGTTCCGAAGAGAGTAGGAATAGAAGGAAAGGGCTAGGACAGGACTAGTGGTTAGCTTATCGCTTTCGATACGCCCCGTTCATAGAATAGGATAGGTGGGAAGGGGGAATTCAAGACATTACATA
Source organism: Himalopsyche anomala (assembly GCA_031772345.1). NCBI lineage: Eukaryota > Metazoa > Arthropoda > Insecta > Trichoptera > Rhyacophilidae > Himalopsyche > Himalopsyche anomala. The sequence goes on from CM062830.1 coordinate 15,699,102, forward strand.
CATCAATGCCTTTGAACAGAAATTTATAAATCGATTGAAAAATCAATTTATAAAACTGCCCGTACTGGGATTCTAACCCGTGACCTCCGTAGCGGTAGCCAATTACGTTGACCACTCGACCACACAGGCGGCACAGATAGCCTCACTTAAGTATTACTAAGTAAGATTAAAGAGCCTGGTTTTTTGTTTTGCTCACCCTCTCCACTTAGCGTTTGTCTAACTGAGAATATTACACAGCACGCGTAATAATGTTAATGTATAAATATCATTTGTCAACATTTGCTAAATGTGCACGATGCGCAGACATAGTGTGTGTATTGTGTTGTAATGTACTATACAATCATATACATATATAAATTCAATTATGTTATTTTGTATGCAAATCTCTATTTCTGTGGATGTGTGGTTATGCGGTATTGCCGCTGTAAGTATTTTTTTAGAGGCTCAATAATCGTCACAGTTAGCCATTAATAATGTGCAATAACGAATAGATTTTGATAAAAACAGGCTATTGAAAAAATGCAACATATCTAATTATTCCAGTATGGCTATTCTCGCGTGTATAGCACTTATTTTTGGATAGTCCGAAATACTCAACGCGTGATTGTGTTGGACGGTCAGTGTACTCAAAACTTGACTTTGTAGGGTTTTTCAGACCAATCGAGAGAATAGCACTACAGGTGATTAAACCAGAGTAATAAAATAAATATATCCGGAATTTCGTATCCGAATTGTTTGACTCAAATGCGTGTATTATATTATTGCATGTACGAGTGTTTGTGCAATCGTCATCATGTGCACACATCAAAAGGGGGACAGATTAAATTTTATGTTCGGGTCTTTAAAATTCGGTTGCATGTTGTGTCAGCTACTGACTCCGTCGGCTTCTTTATATTGGGGCTTGTTTGTTTGCATGTTATTTTTTTTTTTACTTATTATTTTCCACCCCATTATTGTACGCGTGTTTGCGATTTAATACGGGGCCACCTAGTGAGTGATGTATGAACCTACCTTCCGTATGTTTATTGCGTTTCCCATGCCGACGATATTAAATATTAACTCAAATAAATTTACAAATTAATTATGTTTTCATTTGTAAATGCTCAACCACGTACAGAATGGTTGATCCATTTACTTTAAACTATATTATTTAAAATCTCATAAGGTGCCTACGTATTTTGTTAATTGTAATTTGAAAATGGAATTCACAGATTTTTTTAAAAAATAACACAGTCCATAGATAGAATTAGTTGTTCTAACACTATTCCCAAAAACAAAAACAAATATTTTCAATTTTGCGAAATAACGAAAGTAAAGGTGAAATTTATCAACTAACTGATTTGATTCACAAGAGCTTGCAAATTATATTTTCTCACTCATGATCCGAGTCATTATTATCAAGATGCTATGAATAGTATTTTTTTTTTCATAAATATAATACGACCTATGTATACATATTTTTTTTTTATTGGGTTTTCATTATAACGTTTTTATACACATTTGAATTTTCCATTCCATTCGAATTCAGACATTTTTTCCATCTACTTTAAAACATTTTTACACTGTTTTTTATAGACACCTTTTGATGAAATTTATCTAACGTGTAAAATATAGTTAAGTGTACAATAAAACCTGAATATAACTGACTGATTCGGACGAGAGATGTCTTTAAGATAAATGTCCGTATTAATAATATAATATATATAATGTGGATTTTTCACATTTACCAGACGACAACATTTACACATTGCTTTATTAAAGTTAACAAATCAAATACCCATGTGTGGCTTAGCGCACATTAAATCATCAGCAGGCTCGCGTTAAAGCTTCCCCGACTATGTGATCAAGAGCGGTGGCTTTAGTATTTAAACATGTTCAATTATAACAAAATATTTTTATCATACTTCACAATATTTTGGCCGGAAATTTCGGAAAGAGTTAAATTCGTTGTCGTGCGTATTGATGACATATACATATACATATCGATCTTTTACTGTTTAAATAAAGCTTGCACTCTGGACCTACAATATTATAATAATATTTCCATATCAAAACGTTTATATAATTTAATCAGAAAAGTTTGAGTGCATTTGATGATAGCGTAACTTTTACCGATGACCAAATCAATTTTTAATTTGAACCATCAAATTGTTATGCAAATTTTTGATAACGCGCTTGTTAAAAATGAATTTTTCATCGGCTACTCTCTACTCTTACTTTGCATAACTTAAACAAAAATATCGTTTTAAAATAAATTATTCAATACAATATTAATGTTTCAAATTAAAAGTGTATTTCATTTCTCTGAAAAGAATCCTTAAAATCGGTATGAATTATGAATTTACAATTGAAGACTTTGACTAAAAATAATAAAAAAATTATCCTTCATGTTATTATCGGATTAGTGGTTAAATAAAAACGCCTTAGCGATGTCAACAGCACTAATCTGATTATTATTATTTTATATGTAAACTGCAAATCTATTTTTAATCTCCTTGTAATCTAAAGTGCTCCCTTGTTTAATACTCCTTCATTATTATTATAACTCACCGCTTGTACTTAATTTGACTTAATTATTTTCCGTCTTTATTATTACAGCTACAAAGCTGCTTTGTTGGTATCCTCATAGACGTTGCCGCTAAACTAAGAAATCTAAGTACTATTTTTTTTATCTTGAAAGCTAAAGCTTAAATACCTGCTATTTAAAGAGAGCACCTTTTTCAGTTAGGGATTTACCTATGTATATGTATTTTTAAGCTACATTTGAGCTAATTCAAAAAGATTAAACTAAATATAAAATATCGTAATTTTAATCTGTACATGAAAGGTAAACTACACATTAAAAAATCTTAGTTAAAAATATGGATTTTTTGATACATTGATAAACGATTTTTTTTTTGGTTTCGTCATCAATCACTCTGTAACTAAATCACAACGTATTTTTATATAAGTAATGGACTTATCTGTTTGTTTACCATATTGATTTTTTCTGTGGGTATATTTAGGATGGGTACATACTTAAATCACTTTTCCACATTTATTCTAGTAAAATTATAATAAACACTGCATGTATTGCTAAAAGCTTTGAATAAGAACAAATTATAAACTCATTTATGAATACTGTTTGTCCAGTCAAAAGTATAAAATTATTATCAGAATTGATTCGTCATATTATTTTAAACAAGATTTTTATACTAAATATTACTTATTATTGTATTATATTGTATTATCCTTACCCTTCTATCTCTTCTACTCTCTTTGAAAAAGAGAGGTTGAGCGACTGAGTAACAAACAGTTCTCGTAGAAAACTTCTGATAGATACATCCATTAGGAGGCCATAATATTCTCCACATTAAGAGCGGACATTGATAAAATAATAATAATTATATAATGTATATTTACTGTTTTCTTTCAATACTGATTTAGACATATCTATCTTACTGTACCGTGATTAAATACGTAAAATCCCGATATTGAATAAAGGGACTAGAATTGCAATTCCTAGCGAGATCACTTCAATGCAAGGAAGTGCATTTGTTGTTCAATGTATGCATTGACGAGCGGTGCCCTCTGTATGATGTTCTTTGGCCCGTGCAACACATTTATTGTGTTCTCTCAACCGGAATTACAAATTTCCATATGCAAATGCTATGACGTTACTCTCTTAGAAACAGTTCCAACAAAAGCTTCGAATTTATATGCCAGTGTGCAAAGAAACCGAATGATCTCTTTCTATCCAGTAAAGTTATCTTTTTAATGACTTCGCTATCGAATTTGTAATAAAAGATTTTTACAATTTTTATTCAATTTAATATCATGTTGGAATATACTATTTGCATTTTAATTATTCTAAAGATTGAAAATTTTCAAAATGCATACAACCGAAACAAAAATTGTGGCGCTAAAATATGTTATATTAATTACATCATGTATATTTGATGCAGTTTTTTTCAAAATATTTGACATTACAGGTAAAGCATCCAAACCCAGACCAATTTTGTGATCCCGGAATTTCGGGATTGACAATTTTTGAATGAACATTGAACATAAAATCGTGTATAAATTGGAATGTAAATCTTGAGATTTTTCAAACAATTTCGTGTAGATTTCAAGAACCCAATAATTTGCGGTTTCCCAAAATTATCAGTTTTTCTTTTTTAACTCTTCCAGAATTTACAAATTGAAAAACCCAGGAATTTACAGAATTCCGAAACAAAAATAACAAAATTTCGAACATTTTTTTTTAAATACTTCGCTCAACTTTCTCTAATTTTCTCAATTCCGAAATCTTGTGAATTGAACTGCCACAATCCCAGGATTGGAGGCCCTTACTACAGGTAATACTGACGTGCCAAATATTTGAAAAAATAAATATCATACGAAATATATACACTCGATGATTTTTTTAAATCCGTCACCCGAGATCAACTCGAGAAAAAGAGACATCACAAACACCCATGTTTTAAATCTCAAATTTACGTTGAACATAAATAAACGTACATTGACCTTACCGGGCCTTGAACCCAGACTCGCTTGATTGCTATGTCAAAGCTCTTACCAATTTAGACTACGGAGGGTGACGATTAATCAACTTATTTTCTCTCTAGATCCTGTTTTCATGTTTGGGTGTGGGATGGGTGGGGAGAGATGAAAACATCGTCGACGTTCATGTCTTTGGATACAATTCTAAACAATGGACTGGTATCCATTCAAGGTTTTGAGCCCATGTCTGTGAGACCTAGTAAGACGAAATAATTTTACATTGGCATGTTGGGTAGGATTGACAAGATTAGATAGGGGGTGGATATAAAAACATCTTTTTTAATTTATGGTTTAAATTCCAGGGATTCTAACATTAGAATTTCGAAATTGAAGATAAGAAATTAAAGTATTTTAAAATTAAATTAATTGCTTAATCTTTTGTATTTTAGTTTTACAAAACAACCGTTACATTAATTGTAAATGTAAGTATACAACAAAATGACTTTTTTTGCACGTTATATAAATATATAGTAACAACTTATAAATTAATAAGAAACGTTGCATATATTGATAGATTTTCATAATATAATATAGTGAATCATAAAATCTGCTCTTAAAGAGTCTTTGTTTTTATGTCACATCTCTGTCATTTTGAGTAAATCGACATTTAAAGTTTCAAGCCCTTAATAATTGTTAAAATTATCTTTTCACTACAAATTTTAAATGCTTGTTATGTAATGGACATCTAGGCAAAATACTATATTATATTTCTTATGTCTGAAAAGTATTCTTTTTTAGTAAAGTCATTTTTTGTACTGTATGTTAGGTTAGGGTTAGATTACCAGGTGATTTTTCCTTGACCTTCCCTTCTATAAACTCCTTTTTGGACAGAGAATTTTTATCCGATAATTTTAATACGTATGAAGATACGTGAAGAATTTATCTTCAAGGTGGCATTAATAGTTCAATTTACACATAAATGGACTTATGGATAATGATATTTAGTAGGCTTGTGGACACTTGTAATATGTATGTAAGATAATTCATAAATCGCGAATCGAACTGTTGTTTACTAATGTTCATTGAAGATAATATTATATCAATTTTTTCTTTTTCTTTCCAGGTATTTGACGACCAACCATTTGGCATTTAAACTGGGTAATTTGTACAATGATCTTCTGCAACAGAGTTTTACGATGGCGTAAGTACGTATTAGCGTGGTTATCATAAAAATATATTCAAATATTATTTAAACGATATGTATTTCCGGAGTACCACGTACGCGCTGGGAAGTTCTTCTTGAATTTCTTTAAGTCCACTTTTCTTCAATACGACGCACTCATCTCTGCATAAGAGCGAGTAAAAATTTCCTTCCCAATTGAGCAAATACGTGAATCTATGAATATGTAATGATGTACTCTTGAGAAAGGATGAACGATATCTTTACGAGGACTTATGCCGTACTTGTTATTTACACGGTGCAGGTGTCTTATCTTTTTAGATGTCTCGCGTTAAAAAATATTATTGTTAAATGTTTTAGATCAACTGTAAACATCTTCAATAAATATAAACTTTTTGACGATAATATCATAAGATACTACTACTTTTTAAATCTTGGCGACACAAACATCAATCGAGTTTCGCTAGTCGTTGTATTCTCGACCGATTTTCAGGATACTACTGTCACATTAATACGTTTTGGGATGTTTCATCTTTCTGAAGGAGCAATTTGTTCTTTTTACTTTAAGACTATTGGAAACATTATATAGGGATATTTGTATCTTATTTAGAGCACTAATGTATAAAACGTTAATCGTTATTGCGTTTTTTTATAGTTTGAGCTTTTTTAAATGATTTATTTTTCGTGTATGCTGAAATGAGATCGGAGAAGCTCGCACGAGTCCCTTGTTAAATAAGGATCAATCTGAATTGTTTCACTCTTGTAATCAGAGATAAGTATACACATTTTCAGAGATCGATTCTTATTAATTTACGAAGTATTGCGTGTTCTTAAATAATATAAGGACAATTCGTAACATTTGGTTACTTCAATAATTATTGCGTATAATTGATAAGAGTGGTAAAAAAATCGTATCTTACTCAGAACACCGCGAATAGCCCTGCGATCAAGCGAGCCCCTCGTTAACATATTGGCAGCCCACCGTTGGATTAAAGCAAAACCTAATCATTTAAATCCGCGACCACACGATGGCGTGAATACCGCTTTTAAATGATGACTTACATTCCATCGCGTCTGTTAGACTCTGTGTGTCTCGGTTCATTGGTTGTGTTGTTATGTACACATTTAGTATACATCGGAATTTAATAAATATAAACGCTTTAGGAATATTCATTAAAAATATCAAAATACAGTGCTTACTCCCTATTTTAATAATTTTCCATTACACTTAAGGGGTATCTTTGATACCTTTTATACAAGATGGTAAAGTAGAATAAGGAAAGAATCGCCAAAATTTCATTTACTGACTTTTCACTGAAAAAGCTCGATTCGCTGAACACTAAACTAATGTTCGATATCTTATCGATAAAAAAATCTTCAGAGAAGCCAAATATCCCATGAAAACTGAAAGAAACTTTTTGAAAATTATTTATTAAATTTTCTATTATTAGTTAATTGCAGTGCTTTTTTTGAAAAAAAAGGTACCGGAACGCACTTTTTTCGAGCATTTTCTAAGAATTTATATTATTTATTTTATATTTGAATATCATTTTGATAGAATTAAAGGCGGCTTTTCATATAATGCATAGAAAATAAAACAAAATATACATATTTTTATATTTATTTTAGAAATTTCAAATGAAAATTAAACAAAGAACATTACATACATTATGAAAATTTTACGAACATTTATTGAAATTTCGAGAAAAAAAGGTGCCGGAACGCCGTTCCGCCTCATTACAGGGTAAAAAAGCCCTGGTTAATTGTGTGCAATTTTTGTTGTATACAATTATTTAAATTTTCTATTATATTTTCAGAACTTTCGAATTAGATATATTATCAATGTTTGTTTGCGTTTTATTTATAATATTATTTTTTACGTAGTGAATAAAAAAGTGATTTACTTAAATAAATTATATCTATGGCTCAGAACAAAAAAAATAATTCACGAGCTGCTTATAAACTTCCCATTTAGACCAAAACTTTCATATTTTCTGCATCTAAAGTAATAATTTAAAAAATTAGTTGCTTGGAAAAAATATATAATTTCTAAACTGTTTTCATTCCCCCACGTAAAAAAAATATAATATACAAAGATAAACCACTGCTACTAATTGGTTGGAAGTTTAATTTATATTTTCGCTCGACTTGTACAGATGTAGGATCAAATAAAATAAATATCTTTTGACATTTCAATCGAAGAATTAATAATAACTTTGAGAAAATACTTGCCGGCGTTTGAGTCTTAGGGCATTTTTCATATTCAATTAGACGCCCACCCCTGTTTACAAAGTGCTTTCAGGGATGATTTTAAAATTGCATCCAACTTCAAAGCTTCAAAGTTTGCATTAGGATTCTGCTTCAGCATTACTTTCTCGACCGTAAACTCGAAAAGCTCTAGTCGCTGTGTCATAAAAAAAATACTATAACATTTACTATATTTTTGATCACCTTATACTCTTCGTTTATTATGAAAAACAAAATATTTGCTGGTTATCATTGAGATTATTTGAATTCTTTTCATGGCAAGGAAAAATAGCAAATGTTGATTTTTAAACCACTTGGTTTATGATGTACTGTTAGACTTACATTAGTTGCATTAGTTAGTGTCTTTACTCGTCGAGTTAATTTTCATTTTTAATATCAAGTTTACTAAGCTTCAAGTCCTGAGACGCGTTAGCATCAAAGTTTCCTCTTTTGAGAGTCTCCTTCATCGCTGATGTGTTTGTGTTATGTTTGTCAATTTGATTCCAATCTATCAGACGCACTGATAATTCATGCTGAATTCGATTCTTTTTATAAATATATTTTTTATATAAAAAATGAAATAAATGAACTGTTTGAGTAATCTAATAACACGGTCAGATCAGTGGTGAACTGCCAATACGTTTACAAAGGGCACACTTGGATTTCAAAGCTATTTGTGGTGATCCGGAGAAGGGATGGATTTTTTAAATCTCTTTTATATATAAACATACGCAATAATATATAAAAATATTACTTCATATACTTATGTTATGTAAAGATACGTAATGTTTTTTTTTAAAACAGTAAAATAATCAATATCAAAATCTGAAAAAAATGTTACGTTTACATTATATTGCAAGACTGTAGATTGACACAGAATTAGGTAATTATCATTTTTGCACCAATGCTGATTTTTCAAACGTTATACTTAAACTGTCTTAGATAATGAAAATGTCAAAAACACCAAACCCTAAATTTAATTATAATGCATACGTATACATTATGTAACGCATACATTTGAGAATATTGTGTTATGTTAATTAAAGCAAGGGCTTGCACAAGCCCCTTCCAGTTCAATCTTGGTCCTGATCATTAGTAAAAAAGGAAGGTTTTATTTTTATAAACATAATGGTTTTCCATCAAAAATTTACATCTTTAAAATTGAGTAATGTGGTTATTATTGTTGCTGATCTTGATAGTTGAGTGGTAAAGTTTGAACACTTTTTTACCGTATCCGAGATCAGTGAATGGTTAGAATTCCTATATGGATATTCTCATTTATTATTGTTTCAATTGATTTGGATTTAATTTTTCTAGGTCGCAATGTATAACCCACCCATCCTCTAATTTACGCGGTAGCAACGTTTTTCACAAACCCGCGTAAATAAAAATCTTATAAAAAGGCAAGGAACTCCTATTATCCATTATATAAAAACCCTGTAAATGAAAACATTCATTTCATATTAATTTTGAACATGCTTTCCGGAAATTAAAATTGGTCCAGGGTTCGTTATACCGAAAATATGGAGCCTATATAATATTTTCAAAAGTCGTAGTATCATTTTCGCTCCTTTCTTTTTACACTCTAACCATTTTATTCATAGCTAGTTTTAAATCTTTTTCATCATCATCAGAAAAACTGGTCATGTCAATTCCACAATTAGCACAAATATTCATGTTATCTTAAGGAGTTTTTTTTATTAAAAATCCGTGATAATTAAATGTTTATTATTTTGAGTAAATTATTTGTATATTTATTTATTCATACTATGCACAAAGATTATAAATTTCTCTTTGTTATTTGAGAACACGTTCCATATTTGTATCCATTTTTAACACAATGTGTCCAAATTGCATTTTTATTGACTGCGTTGAAGTGAATCCCCGTTAAAAAAGAAGCGCGTAAATCAGGGGATGAGTTTTTTTATCCATGTCCAATGTGGGCCTTTTAATGAAATTTCTCGAGGGAAGTTTTCGGCGAAAACTGTTTGTTACTCAGTCGCTCAACCTCTATTTAAAAGAAAGTATTTAGACATCACAAACACGCATGTTTTTGAACAGATATCGATATATCGATCGAAAAAAATGATGTTCGTTCTGGGACTCGAACCCGTAAGATCCGGCACGGAAGTCTACAACGCTAACCGCTTCGTCATAGGACCCGACATGTCTTTACTCCGTTATATTCATCTTATCCTGCCTCTTCATTACCTTACCGCTTACCACAACGAATTCCTCTCTTTTGATTCTTCTAAAAAGTAAGCTTGAACAAACTGCTTACAATCACTACTTTCTACGTTAATTTAAAATACAAAAAATGTAGTATATATGTTAAATTTGACAACATAGATGTATATTTTTTTGTAATTTTGTAAAGTTGTAAGCACTTAACAACTGGGACATGAAATGTAATTATTTTTTATTAAGTAAAAGTTGTTTCATTTAACTGTATCTTATATTAGAACCTGTATTATAATATACCGTATTTCTCTTTCGAATGTAATTAGAACCATGTAATACCAGGATCCAGCTGGAAGCGCGAGCTGTTTGCTAAGTAGATGGGGGTTGTTGAATTTTCTTAATCTTGTCTTTGTAATAAATCAGACGTATTTTATTTACATTTGAGTTGTAGTTCTTATAGCGAAAAATGGTTTTACTTGTCGACGTCTCTATTACTGTAAAACAACCCCTCGACTTTTCTGAAAAGAGGGTGCCGACTCTGCCGACAGATGAATTCATAAAAATGTTGTTTGCTGATGATAGACTAAATATTGTTTTTTTTTTACAATACTAAGTGAGATATAAAGCACGTTAAAAATGAGAACTGTTTTGGGAGAAAATATATATATTTTAAAGTCCGATTATTTTTTTATAATTAAGAATTATTATTTCGATCTATGCACATATTTTTATCAATTGATAACAATCTGGTGAATCACAATACAATTCATACTGAATTTGAATCGTTCAAATTATGTACATTCACACAAGTTTTTACGCGACTCCACAGCCCTGGAATAAACTTATTATAACAAAGATTTAAAATGTTCGTTTACTGTTTCCTTTTATCCTCTCTGCGCTAGGCAGGATTACAAAAATCTGAGCATTTATCTATTCGTAAACTGATGTTTAATTAATGTTTACAGCACTAGAAATAATTTACTTTAAACCGTTTTGTGTTTTAGTTATAAATTGTTTCTTCCTAGTTCTAGTTAACTGATGTGATGCGGTACAAGTTGCTTATATTTATCACCTCGTTACATCATTTTAATCATTAGAAATTGTATGACATAATAGTGATGTCGCGTGCCATAGTGGCTCAGTTCTCTAGCGTGCAGTGTATTTATAAACCTTCCAAATTCCTCCGAGGTTCAATTACGTGCATCATTAAACTTGGTTGGTTGCTGCAGCGAAAATCCGGTCAATGATAGTTTATAGATAGCCGTATCTGGGTGAATCTCTTGTTGAAAGTGTCGAAGTTAATTATATATGGTATCCTGTTATTTTTATTTGAAAATTAAACGCTCTTTGATGTGTAATTAATAATAAAATTAGCAACTTATAAGGTGTTCAATGTCAACACTTAAAAAAAGCAATCCTCTATACGTATTCCAAAAATATTTATTAAGATCAGGACAGGTTTCAAAATTTTGTCGAAAATTGTCATGGTGAGCGAAACCGGTCTTTATCCTAATAAATAATTGCGCGATTAGTACGAAATAGTGTTTTTTTTTATTTAAACAATAAAATTAGCCTTAATACGTAACAAAATATAATATTATATAATCCTGTTTAATAAGAATGTTAAAAAACATATATGTTTGTAGTGTTTCAATTCTTTCCAATCTATTTGTAAAAATAAAACAAGGTGCAGCGAGAACGATCAACTGAATATTATACTATAGTTTCATGGCCCTTAGATTTCTTTTTATCCTTATATGTAGTCTGAAAATGATTTCGTAGAACGACCGAATAAAACAGTTTTCGTAAATCAACTTCTGCTGCTTAGAAAAGTTTAATTAAAAGCATCTAAGAAAACCTTGGCACACGAAAGTTGTATGTTATAAATATGAAGGCATTTTCCATCAAATATACGCAGTATTGGTTTTTTTTTTAAAATTATTAACATCTGACATATAATTTTGAATTTGGATTCTATGAAATATCGACGCCATTTTTTTACAATAATAAATTAACAGATTTCTGTTTTATCAATAGCTTACTTGTCAATACTGTTGATAATTCAGGAGCACAAAAGGGCTTAATACAAAAGGTTTTTTTATCGGTTTATGGCTTCCACGTGATATTGTGGTGATAGTGTATATTTTGTGGCGCGGAGAGTATTTTGTATATCCAATCGAGTGACACTTAACACTTTTTGGATCATTTTTCATCGGCGAGTTTTTAAAGTGACATTTATGTCAAGCGACATGATAAATTGATATTTTTTCCTCGCATCGAAAGTTATTGATAGAAAATTTTCAATGCAGTGTATGAATTATTAAGTTTCCCACTGAACAATCATAAGCTCGATTAATTAAGATGGGGATTAAGGCGTAGTGATGTATTTTTGTTTATATAAAAGGAATTTAATCACCAAGACATAGAAATTGATACGAAAACCTGTCACAATTTTTTTTTTTTTTTAAATATACGTTAACTAAGCTATAATTTTAAAATATATGTCTCGTGTGCTCAACAATTGGAACGGAAGTGGTGAAAAAATACACTGGGCGTTTTTCAATAACAGATTTTATGAATTTGTGAGTTAATCAAAAATAATCATTAATGTTTTTAAATGCATGATTTAACATTTTTAGTTAATATACATATATTAATTAGTTTATTTACTTGGAATTTACTTGGTAGAACTCCATTCTAATAGGGTAAAAATAGCAACGTATTTAGTTCTACAGTTTTTATATTTATTAGTTGATAGATATTTCGGCTTTCGCCATCGTCAGTCGAGATAGTTTTGACGATGGTGGAAGCCGAAATAGCTTTCAACTAATAAATATAAAAACTGTACAACTAAATACGTTGTTAGTTTTACCCTGTTATATTAATTAGCATTGCAATAGATATTCTAACGATGGAAAAATAATGTTAATAAAAAAACATTTAGCACACCTTTTTGGTGAGAAAATCTGCATGTTGTATATACATATGCAAGAATTTTTTTTTGTATAATAAAAAAAACATTAACTTGCGTAGTTAAAAAAATTAACAATATAAAAGTAAACAACTTTATGAAATAAAAATCTCTACAGGAATTAGTATAACAATAATATAGGTAACAACGATTTGCTCAGACAAAAAGTGGAACAACCAAATTTTAAATTAAAATGAATATAATTTTTGATCAGTACTATCTATCGTCTCTTTTACGATATGTTATTATTGATAAACAAATAGAAATAAAAGATTTCAGTAAAAGTAAATAATTAAAATACAGTACGTTGCATTTCTGCAACACCATGCGTTTATGGGTTGAACCCTTATTATTTATATACAGCCTTTCTGTTGATTGTTTTTTACGTAAATCTTCTCAATTTTTTTATTTGATTTGAGTTATCGTGATATAATTTACTTCGGTATAAATTTAAAAGGTATACATAATAGCGGGCAGTACACACAGGCGATATTACATTCGATTAAGTTGTTGCATATGCTTTAAAGCCAAAAAAGGTTTTTAAATGATGCGTGTAAGAGATTTTTTTTTGTTTTACAAAACAAGCACAACTCAATTCGCTTTAAACCGAGAAAAAACTTTTGTTACGCTTCGTTTGCACGCAGTTTCTTTAGTTTTAAAGTATAAATTTTACTCAAACGCAAAACCGACTAAAGACGTAACGTAGTAAATTATACATGTACATTTATTATTATCGATAGCCGCCTGGTGGTAAATAATATAACTATAGTGACAGTTACCCAATTGTGTATTGATCGAACAATGCTTTGAAAATAATATACTCGTCTGTGACAAGAGAAATCGAGATTGAAGATAAATTATTAATTACAAATATGAAATGGAGTTCACAATTTTATGCTTCCTGACGTTCGCGTGATTGAAAAACAATTTTGCAAAGTAAACATCGATGCTATTGCTAACGCCAGCAAGCGGTCGGAAATTTTGCGTCCCGGCTGGAGATAATTTATGAAAAACCACGGCGCGACGTCTTAAAAGTTACTTTGCCAAGAAGATGTGTGGAAGTTTACGGACATGCAAAAGTAACGCCTCGACGTAGAGACGGCGTAAAGTTACTTTTTATTTATGACACTCTCAAAAGCAGTTGGCGAGGGAAATTTACATGATAATATTCATCGTCAGTTGGATCCTTTAAATCCTCCAAGTGTTATTTGGTTTGTCAAATTAACATATAAGCATATACACATAAACACGCCATAGACTGAAGCGAGTACCAAGAATACTAATTGACATTTTAATAAGACTAGTTGTATATTATAAGCATTGTTTGCAAGTCAATTGTCGTGGGCTAAATAAAAATGTTAATGCTATATAATAAAGCTTTTAAGACAATATTTGTCTAACATTATTGATTCTTTTGAAATACAATGTAATTAAAAAATTAAGTGGTTATATTTTTCACAAAACGACTAATTATTATATAAATTTCACTCCACGGAAAATATTACTTCACGACAAAATAAAAATCAAACGAATATTTCTGAATAAATCATAGTAATCAAGTAAAACCAATTATTTCACGTCAAATAAATTTGTATTTAAAATATTTATTCCATTTATTTTGATTTAGGTATCTTAATAAACTAATAAAACTAAAGTGAAATTTAATTTACTGTTTTACGAAATTTAATTTACTGACTTATCTTTTCTGATTTATCAATCATTTTAAAATTTAATAAATTTCTTTTTAACCCTATTCATTATTGGTAAGTCAAATCTTTAAGAATATTTGTGACATATATACAGAAAAGTTCATTGTTTACCATATACACTCCTAATGTAATATTCCTTTGACGCAAATTGACTCGTAATCGAGCATTTCAACAGAAAATGCTATAATTTAACTTTTAGGGTGTTTAATGTCAATACTTGGGAAAGGCATTATATTAAAAAAACTAATTTCCACTTTTTATTAACATTTGAAAGCAAATAGTATGATGCCAGGAAAGGAATGGTGGTAATAAAATTTCTTGCAATTCAACATAGCGGTTGCGAAAGAGCATTGACTTCTTGGCAGAGCCGACGTTAGTTAGAGGCTCTGCATTGGTTATCTCACTTCGAAGACACTTCCAAAAAAATGTCTACCAACTGTTTGAACACATTTTTCGAACCAGCTCAAACAACAGCATTGAAACACGAGAATTGTAAAAAGTCGTAAGCTAGTAGGTAAAAGAACGTTCTGGTGCTCGAATCCTACAATACAACAGTTAATACCCTTTTGCCGGTGCTCTTAAATTGCGTTGAGAACTTTAACGAGAACCTATTTTCTTTCGATTATTTGTTTACTTAACATAAAAAATAAAAACATATCGATACATCATAAGAGCTTTGGGTCGTTTGCTTCAGCCTTTTTAACTTGCTGTATGTGATGGATAAGATATCATTGAAAGTAGAATATTTTTTCACAAAGAAAATACTTCAGTGTCATTGTTTAATTAATTGAAACGAAACCATCTCAAAACATGTCTGCCGTCGTGGATTATCTACCAGCAATGCGCCAGATTAAAGTTAAATAATATACCAAAGTGTTAAAGTAGATTCCTTTTACGCGAGAATCCTGTGTAAATATAATATCACGCTGTCGTAATAAATCTCATATTAAAATGTTGTCGCTGTAGTGTTTTTAATATGGAAGGAGAAAATTGCATTCTGCCAGAGATTCACGACTCGTTGGCTTCTAGAAGATGTAATAATATCTGTAAGCACCTCTGAAAGTATAAATAAAACCAAAAGCTTTGTTATTCGACAAACATCGCATTTTTATTTATTTTATTCTCACGTTCTTAACCTCTTATTTTTTTTGTGAAGAAATTCAATGTACTAAATATTTCAAATAATTTTGGGTAAATTTAATGAGAATACGAAAAAGTCACTTGAGATTTCTTTATCGAAATATACAAACGTATACAAGATGACCCGACGGACCTGAAACTTTTTTTATCGAGTCCTTGACACTATACGTGTAAACGATAAACTTTTGGTGATTTAATGTCAGTGTTTTGTTTATTTAAAATCACATCACATTACATCATTTCATAAAAAACTTTTTTTTTAAATTCATATTTGCTCCCAATGTGAAGCATATAATAGTCTCTTAATGGCGGTATCTCAGCACAAGTTTTTCTAAAATAACTGATTTTTACTTAGTTGCTCTACTTATCATTTTCGAAGAGAATAGATATATAAGGGTAGGTGCCAGGACAGGACTATTGGTAACTAATCACTCTCGCTACGTCCCATTCATTAAGCATTAAGGTTTGGATGGGTAGGAGGAAGATTTCAAAGACTCTACTGGCATAAGCAAATATTGTCAATTTTAATTTCTCCATTTCACACAACCATGTTTTACTACACATCTTTAAGAATTCATAAAAAATATGTCAACAATATATGTGTTCAACTCGCTTTATTGGATATACGTAACAGGGCATAATAATTTTCATTGAGAATAATATATTTCTAACACTTAGAAAGAATTTCAAGCCAGCAATGGTTTAATAAAATTAAACATTTAATAAAAACAGTATTTCGTACAAACATATTAACATCAGTAATCATATAAATCATCATAAATTTGTTCCAGGCTTGGTTACTAAAAGCAAGTTCTTCCGTTTTGTAACGCCTTCTGCTAATAGCTGGTACCCGAAGTTTTGATGTTGTTTTCTACTCCATCAAACCCTGGAAGATATAGTTGCCCGGAACTTCATTTCCCCCCAGGGTTTAAAGTCACCCTTACCCGGTCCATTGGGACTCGATGACACTTCCTAAAGTGTCTATTGCCATAAGCACAGAAGCTTGGATATCCAAGAGTGCTCTTTTAGCGCCCTCTCTCGGTCACAGTTTTCCAAATAAGGGTAAACTAATATCACAAACCTATTATATCGCCACGCGAAAAACAATATTTGAAATTTTAATTTTAATCATGGTCGTTTTTATGAAAGTATACCCGAGTACAAAAAGAGATATTTACAAAATAAAAAAAAATGCCATAATTGTTAAAATGGTGAAATAAAATGAGAAAATGTAAATAAGCCGTAAAATACAATTTTTACTTATGAAAGCAAAAGCATGTTTGTGTTGTTGATTTTCTTCTATTGAAATGTATATGAACCTTCAGCATTCTACATATAAGTCCACTAATACTGAAAAAATTGCGACGTGCTGATAAATAAAATTAGCTACTGCATTTAAAGTGTAAAACTTTAACATCTATTTTGATTTGATATTAATTAAAAAAATATATTTATCTCTATTATTGTTCAAATAATTTATTTTATTATTTAATGTTGTTAATTAAAATCATCATTTATTTACACATGTAAATACAATTTTTAAATAATGAATAAAAGTGGAAAATACCAAGACAAACACATTAAATAAGTTGTTATGTAAACAGTGAATTCTAAAATGATTATATTCACCAAATCTTGCTTTTAATTGGAATATTTTTTATACACTCATCAAATCATGTTCACACGTATACATTTGAAACAGCGTTAAAAGCTATAATTATATCTGTCTAATTAAAAATATTGTTTTTGTAAATCAAAAAACAATAATGATGATAAAAAATATTATTGAAATATTCAAATTGGTCTTTAAAATACTTAATATATTATGTATTTCTTATATTTTTATCGAATTAGGACCATAAATTCCAATTCAATTTTTCAAACAAATTTACAGGATCAGACTACGAAAATAAATATTTTTTAGTAAGTTTTAATAGGTTCTAAATAATGTAGACTTGTATTGCTTTGATACGTTAATTTTACCCAAAAGTGGATATATCAAGGTGCGATAATGAGCTGACTTTTTATTTTACAGTGAAAAAATATAATGTTAAAGCCAATTATAAAAATCAATCCATGTTTCTAGTACTCATTTTTTGTATTATTTCAAGAAGGTTTGTTATTACAGTCATAATTGAAAGAAATAATACTGGATTATAGACTAGAGAATGAATGCCAAATTCAGTCAAATGCATGCGATATACCATCGATATATTTAGACATTTTTTTTTCAGTGCGATCAATTGTACACGTGATCAAATGTTCGCACACAACGTTAAAGAATTTTCGTATAATAGACTTTATTTTTACACCGATTCAACCATTAAAGAAATGTCCAGTGATGTGTGTTGGTACTCCGCTATAATAAAAGTCTAGATTGTCGACGAAAATTAATGTTCTGCCAATCCCTTTCGCTGTTTGCTTTTTAAATGCGATTAGAGAGGCGAACGCAAAAAAGAGAAGAATGAAAATGGCTGTCGCATTTCCAACTTTCCACCGCTTGAACCCTTCCTACGTAATGTGCTCCACATGCAAAGACGGTTCGAGAACTTTTATTGGCGTAAAGCCATGAAAAATCCCCGCTGCGGTCACGTTTTCGCAGTTTACAATCCGGCCCTGGGTCGAACACATCAAACTAATAACCTATTCCGGAGAGATAAAATAAAACTTGTCGAATTTGTTTTTTGTAAGTTTTTTTTTCATATTATATAGCTGTTAACTTTGACCATTATGGGTCGGTTGGTAATAAAACATTAGGGCGTATTCAGGGCCGAATTTATATATCAGTGAGAGATGCCACTACTTAGGATTCCACATTACGAGAGCTCCGCATCTCATTCAATTTCACTTTGTTTTATTTTCACTATCTAAAAGTTAATTGTTTTTTTTACATTACTCTTATAGTGTATTTATGATTTTTGTAAGCTTTTTTATTAATCTGATATACCACAATACAAAAACAACCATACGTGATAAAATCGTGATTTTGTGTTTGAAATACAAAATATTCATATGATTTCACATAATTGTATCATCAGCAAAAATATCTTCATATATGAGATGTTTGATCTTAAAGCAGTATGTTAGGCATAAATAACTGCAATTTTCTCGAAACCACAAATTTGCAGTTATGGTTGTTTTGCAATGGGTGGACGATTATTAAAGGGTTTGTATTTATAATTAATAGCAACAGTCACTTTTCAAATAATATTGACCGTTAGAATGTCGTTTTAGCAATCAATAGCTTAAGAGGAGACCAATTACGTGAAGTAATAAATTACATAAATTGACCACGCAAAACGCAAATAGTCTATTCCGTGAAACTTTAAATCGAATCAAGAATGCGTGGAATATGGAAGGCGGTCGTGAATTCAAGGGGACTTCAGTAGGACAACTGTCGTGAAGTAATCGTCTATTATGTCCAATAAATTTTGTTTGTGACGTTTTTTTTTGGTTTCGTGTTAGTAAACAAACAGCTTAGATGTTTTTAGAGGTTCAGCCGAAAATACTAAATCTATACAAAGATACCAGATAAAATTGTCCACAAGAGATATGATTCAGCCCAAAATAACAATGATATTGTCTGAGGATTTATTTGTTCTTCGATTTTTATTTTAGTTTAGTTCGTAGGAGTTTTCTGTAACATGGATACTTGTCAACAACCCATCATACCTTTTATAAAAACATCCATATTCTTAGAATTTCTTAGCGTTAAAGATTGAAACCCAACAGATGTGTACAGATTTATGGAAAATAAAAGCTATTTATATAAAAATAAATCATGTTTGACATGTGTAGTTATATGTACGAATAAGTAATATAAATGAAGTTTTATTGAATTTAAGAAAATAACACATACGTAGTTGTCTATTTGCTGGTGATCCTCATAATGCTATAAGAGAGATAAAGTAACATATTGCAAGAATGATCAAACAATTTTGAACTGTACAATGAAATGACGGTTTCGAGACGGATCGAGAAAAACAGTTTTTTCTGAAATATTTTACTGATTTGTCATAACTCTCCTATGGAACGTGTCCTTATTTTACATGGAACGTATATCCCGTGCAAAAGAGGATTGAATGTTTTTATAAATTTTATTTTTCCTTGCGGCCTGAACTCACAATAATTTGTTTTATGTGGTCCACAAGAAAAAAAAGGTTGTGTCTGCCATACAACCTTATTATAAGCAGGGGAGTGTAGTCGGAGTCGGGAGTCGGACATTTTTTACGACTCAGATTTATTTAAAAAAATAAATAATGATATGTATTGCATGTTAGGTTGACTTAAGATGATCTGATGGTATACATATCAACTTTGGAAAGGAAAAAGGACGTAACCCACACATATCAAATTTTACAGGAGGCACAAAAAACGTGTTTTGATGATTTTGGGCCATATGCAAATTATGAAATATACATAACTTGGAAGTGCACGGAGACTTCTAAGCTGGTGCTTAATTGACATTATCTTATATTAATTAAAGAAATTGTCTAGGAAAAACTTTTTTTCAGTCTTTTTCTTGGTTTCAATTTTCACAAGCTCATCTTTTTTCAAACTTAAAAGCTAAATTTAGATACTAATTCGGCATTTGCAGTTTACATCCTTTTGATAGAACATGTATCAAGTTTGATACATTGTGATTATCGAAAAAAGCTGTTTTGAAAAAACTGTAGGCTACGTCCTTTTTTCTTTCCATAGTCCATCGATACATATAAGTTAAAATGAAATGATTGAAAAAGTTCTTTGGAGACGGAGTCGTCTTTTTTTACCAGACTCCATAGCCCTATGTCAGAATTGCTATTTATCGTCCTAACTAGGGCTTATACAAAAACCGACTTTTGAAAAAACCGGTTGTCAAATGTCAATATTGTTCGAAAACCGGTTTTATCCGGTTTTCGAAGTTTTACAAAAAATGGATTGTTTAATGAAAATAGAGAGAAAAGGTTCATTTTTATATATGTTGTTTATTTATATACATAATAATACACATCAAGAAATTATTTGGTGTTACTCCTCAGAAATATGATTTAAGAAAACACAAAGCGTCCACTGATAGTTTTGTAACAAAATTTCCTGATATCGAAAATACCCTTTCGCTGGGTAATGATGTGGGGCATATAGTCTTTAAGCCATCAAATAGGAGATCCAAATTTTCTGCCCTTTTGTTTATAGTCTCGTTTATGAAAAATTCGACACAACCGGTTACGAAGATAAAAAACCGGTTTTCGAACGTCACAAATTTAGCAAAAAAACGGTTTTTACTACCGGTTTTTGAAAGCCGACAAGCCCTAGTCCTTACATATAGAAATTTATCAAATTTATATTTATCAAATTTATACAGACATAATATGTTAATTGATTTAACTAAACGTCTGTTGGTACCATTATACATTTTGGTCAACTACTATCATATCGATCTTGTGCCATATAAAAATGACTATGTGACCCAATTTATTTACAATCACTTTTAGGGTGTTCACTGTCAATACTTGGTGGAAAGGCATTACATTAGTAAAAACACAATATTCCTTTGTACTTCATTCCACTTTACTTAATATGTCAGGACCGGTTTCGCTCATTACGAGCATCGTCAACTGATAAGAAATATAATTTAACAATGCTATTTATACAAAAATAAACAGTTATAAACAACAATTGGCATTGAAAAGAAATTACCAATTACATTAAAAGTGATTCTAAAATAACACAAAATTAAAATGTTTAACACATCTAACATATAATTAAAAAGTTTCTCAGATTAATAAATTTAGAATGGCGATTGAAAGTAATTACAAACATAATTAAAATTTGGGAAATTTTTGACAAAGTATTAAAATGCTACATTAATAAAGTGAATAGGCTTAATGATAGTTTCCTGTTTTTCCCCGCATGTTAAATTATATTTCTTATCAGTTGACGATGCTCGTAATGAGCGAAACCGGTCCTGACATATTAAATAAAGTGGAATGAAGTGCAAAGGAATATTGCGTTTTTACTAATTATTTACAATCATTAAAAAACGGGAGATTCAAAATTACATGTTCAATCATAACACAAAAATTAGTAAATTGAAGGAAATCCATGTCGCCTTTTGGAATACACACGCATTGGCTGATGATGATCTAATAACGTGCCCGGAATAAAGGGTTTCTTTTGTTTGTGAGACGGATGATAGTGTTGAGTGGGTTTATGGTATATGGCGCTAAAGTGTGTGAAACTGAAGCTACATAAGCCTTGAACACTGCCGAGAATACCAAGTCCTTTTCTTTGTCTGTCTTACTAGAGAAACACGAGACTCAGGCTTTTAAAATATTATTATTTGATTCGATTTCATCTTTATTTTCTTTTTAGATGTAAAGAAATCAGTTTGGTGTAAGCTTGCTTTGATAGGGATGGTATTTAAACGTTCCGATTTTTAGTGTAGTTAACCAAGGTACACATTAAATTATTTATTGATATCATTTTTTAAAAAACGAATACTGAAATATTTCAATGAGTTTTCACTCCATTAGTAAAAAAACGTCCTCCTTTTCGACGATATTTTTTTTTGCATTTCAATAGCTTTTTGCGCTATCTAAAGATTTGTAAGTTATGTTTTTTAATACCTTTACTATCTCCATCTTATTATTGAGTAATTAATGTAATCAACGTTCCCTCTAAGGCAAGAGGATAGGTGCGCGGAAATATCAAAAGCTGCGCGGAGTGCGCGCCAACCTGGAATGAGTGCGCAGGAGCTTCCCTACTGCTGCGCGGCCGCGCACGCGCGCAGCTTAGAGGGAACGTTGAATGTAATATAAACACACCTTGATATAAAACATAACTTTAAAGTTCCATGAATAACTTTCTTAGCTTTATAACGATGCAAATAAGAATTTCCAGTTTTAGCTCCAGGTAATGGATCATTTTATATCACTCTGTTAAAATTTCCGGAATTCTAATTATGTTTTAAATTACCATTAGTCACCACAGTGTTAGTTTAGAGCAGTTATACTTAACCTTTTTTTCCTCCGGGCCGCATTCAGATTTTTGCTTCTCTACGCGGGCCGCAACATATTTATAGTAAACTGTAAATATAACACATACTATACTGCATACATATGTATGTATTATGATGTCAAAATAAAACTATTTTATTTTATGTAAATATATACATATGTATACATTTATGTATTTTTCAAAGTAAAAAATAACAATGAACAACAAATAAAAAATACGTAAAAAGTACACAAAAATACCAATGTATCCAAAATCTTAAATCGTTTACTTAAATTTATTGTAAATTTTGATATTGTGTCAAACTTTTAACTATCTTCGTCATTTAATATTTGGTGACTATAATTATTTTGGGCCGCACATAAAAGCTGATTGAGCCGCAGGTTGAGTATGGCTGGCTTAGAGTCACTTATTCATATTATTTTATATTGTAATTTGTAAATTGTTTATTACACCTTTTTTATTTAATTTTCTTTATTTTCATCAGTTGATAATATATATTATATATGTCAATATATATTATTTAAAAAAGACCCTATTGTAACTTGACATTTTTCGAAACCATAAAAGCATTAAGTTCATCTTTTTACGTATGGATATTTTTAGGACCATATTCAAATATTTAAACGAATACCGTATACAACATTTAAATATACGGCAGGTAGCCTGTATTTACCATGCTAACAATACGGGTCTTTCCAGCCTTTATTGCGATTTAAGTAAACAGTAGACTGCTTTTGCAGTTACGTCGTTATGAAAAGTATTCCATATCATTACCCGCGCGCAGCAAACATTAGCTCTGGAACAACCTGTTCGTAATTAGCATTATCTGTATGTACTTTGATTTAAATATTT
Organism: Himalopsyche anomala; assembly: GCA_031772345.1. Classification (NCBI taxonomy): domain Eukaryota; kingdom Metazoa; phylum Arthropoda; class Insecta; order Trichoptera; family Rhyacophilidae; genus Himalopsyche; species Himalopsyche anomala. Next base: position 15,722,863 of record CM062830.1, read on the forward strand.
TTACGTGAGAATATTACCTCATCAACCATGTTGAATTTTGATAGACTGCTGTGTAATCATTAATGTGCTCAAATGACAATCGACTAAACCACCCCCCTATCTACTATTTTTGAGAGGAAAAATAACCTAATTCAATTTTCCACTTACATCACGTATTATGCAAGCCCATGTGCCATTGGGCTGTTTTTCAGTTGTTTAATAAATTACCTTCGCAGCTTTGGCCGTTTGTGTGTAATTGATAAGCTTGACAGATTCCTCAAAACCCTCCAAATTTAAAGAATGAAAATATTCAATAATTAAAGCAATTTACATGTAGAAAAATCGTGTTTGATTGGAATTAGTATAACATGATTACTCAACTTTGAATCGTTAAAATTATGTACATTCACACAAATTTTGTCACTAACGACCCAGGTGTCGCCTTTCGGCATCTTCAGGCGTTCAAGTGCACGGATGAACATGAACTGACGCTTAGTAAATTAATGTAAACGCAGCATACAGTAGGTTAATCCATTTCGCCAGCAATGGCTTTAAACTTAGTGATACATTTATTTTTTATATAAACACGATACATTTATTTACTAAACGTCAGTTCGAGTTCATCCGTACAATCGAACGCCTGAAGATGTCGAAAGGCGAAAGCCGGGTCGTTAGTGACAAAATCTATGTGAATGTACATAATTTGAACGATTCAAATTTAATATTGAAATTCCACCAAGCACCTTCAGTCGAAATCTTAAATTATGATTACTCAATGTTGAATCGACACAAAACTCTAATATTAGGCTTGGACCGTTTGTCTTTTGAGCCCCTCAAATATTAAAATGTTTTAAAATACATTATTCCGAATGTAAGATAGTTAGTTGTTTGATGTTATTTAAGATAAAACGAGTTGTAATAATAACAGTCAATTTCATTCGATTTTTTTTTAATCCATGTTCGCTCGCTATGTGCAGCAAACGGCTTTCTAATAGAGATATCTCAAGTTTTTCTACTAGAACTGGCTGTTACTCAGATGCTACACATATATTTTTCGAAAAAAATAATAAGGATAGAAGGATAAGACTAGGACAGGACAAATGGTTAACTAATCGCTCTCGCTTAATTTATAATTGGGTAGGAAAGGTAGAGAGAATTTCTTAGACACGTAAAAAGCCCATGCCATCGAACAGAAATCGGTAAATCGATTGAAAAAAATTCTGTTCGTAGTGGGAGTTGAACCCGTGAAATCCGTCAAGGAAGCCAACGAAGTTGACCGCGGACCCGACATATTTGAATATTATATAACAAAATATCTGTTTCTCTTTACTTGATTTGTCAAACAATGACATTTGTGGTTGCGATGGGCTGCCAATCCATTAAAAAGTGGCACGCTTGTTTTGAATTATTTGTGGAATCATCGCTCATTAAAAAAACATATATTAAGTAACGTCAGTCAAAAAAAGCCGAAACTTGTGTATTTAATGAAAAATCATCAAACCATGTTACATAAAAAATATTATAATATAATATTACAAATATATTCATAGTTTTTTTTATAATAAAACACTACTGTAAACATCGTTAAGAAAGTTATATTTGTATACATATTAATAGGTATTGTTTATTCTTTGTTTCTATTCAAACAAAATAAAAATAAAATATTTTATGATACAATTTAAAAAGTAATATAAATCACTCTTCTATTTTTGTTCCTCGACCTTTACTGGTAAAAAAATACTAAGGGTGTAAAACCCTTAAAGCTTTAATTATAATCTACTGGATTAAGTATCCCAAAGGGGTAGTTGTTTATCGATAAATTTAACGGAAGTTGTTATATAATTTTAGAGGTTGTTTCGCACGGCAAGGATGTGGCAAATTTTTGCAAAATATTCGTTTTCAAAGCCTTTGTTAAAATAATTCACTATGTTTACCTATTGATTTAAAAAAATAATTAACATGAAGCACCTCTTAACTATAAAACTGTCAATTTTTATTTTAAGATTTCAGAAATAACAAAAAAAATATATTCGCTACTCTAAAGGTATTTCTCATTTCTTTCTTATATGTAAAATATTTCAAACAAATCATTTATCATTGTCACAGAAAAAGTTTATACACATATACATGTAGTAAAATTGATAAGGCTGTTGTTTTATTTTAATGCATTTTATTGTGATGTCATTTTTTAAAAATATTATATGTCTTAATTATTGGTTTTAATTAAATTCTATAATTGCTTAAAAAGTTGTCTCTTAACATAGAATATACTTATAACAATAATGATAATATAACACTTCCCTAATACAACATTGTCAACTTCAAAATATACGTTTTACGCAATTTCCTGCTAATATTTAGACTAATAACGATTTACTGTATTTTTTTAAGATTAACATAACCGCTTCATTAAAAAGAGTCACGGCTGAAAATTGTTCACGTTTGTTTTACATCAGAAAAAACGCACCCCTACACCAGCATTGTGGGGTTGGTTCGCCCGACAAATATCCACTCAACGATCCACTTGTATAATATTTTTCCCGCCTTGATATTTTCATAAGTTGATGGGGGTTGCAAGTTTTGAGGCGATGTGCGCGCCACCCCACCCACCGCGCCATCGCATTTTCACGCTCACTTTGGTAATAATTTATTTTTTCAAGCAAGATGCAAAGGTGGGCGAAGCGTGACTATGCAATACGCATTATTTTCCACAATCGAACTGTTCGTTAGCAATGTTTCAGTTTGAAAATAGTAACAAAGCGCTGTCCGTTACCTATACAACACCTATTGGAAGACAATGGTTGGGGAGGATTGTGACATATTAGAACTATGAATCAGAAACTATTAATAGTGTAATGACTCTTTTAAACATAATGATTCTTTCAGGCGTTGTCTAAAGGATTTTAGGGACAGGAAAAATAGCTGTGTATTTAATTCTACAACCTTTTATTAATCCTATTACGTAGGTACAAACAAATGCTGATATAGTACAATGTTTTCTCTTTGTGTGAATCAAATTTGTCAATACTTTGCTTTTTATTTTTTGTATTTACTATTAATACGAAGGTTTCTTTTCATTCATAAATAAATTCTATATATACATATATATTATGAATTTTTTTTTAAATCTCTTAGTTAAGATTTTTCTTAGTTTCCCTCCAAGGACGAGCGTGACCATATGGTCACAGTAAACACCGTTGTCTATTGATCCCACTATTCATCCTTTTTCTACCTGAATATCGTTGCTTTCACTCATATTTGGTTAAAAAGGGTACAGACTTCATTTAATCATCAGCCGTAGGGACAGAAGCGGCCACCAAAAGCACATGCGATTTTTTGAATTTCCGTTTTTTTTAAATTTACTTTTTGAAACTGTTAGTTATTTTTTTTATCAAAACATCAAATTATTTACAGTTATTTTGCTAATATATTTGTATTGAAATTATGTTGATCTAAAGAGGTCAAATTGTAAATATTTTTAAACATTTCACGTTTAGCTATATTTCAACCCCGAATGTTTGCTTGCCCATACGGTCACGCTCGTCCTTACAACTGTCCGTACACAATATTACACGGTAATAAAAAGATGAGCATGACCATATAGTAATGCGGGGTTTCTATACAACGACTTTGCGTTTTTTTTTTTTAAATTTTTGTTAGGAATAAAAGTTATCCGTGACTTCAATATGGCTTAAAAAATATTTTTTGTATCGGAAAAAAGCTCTCGTCTCTGGAAGGTTAAGCAATCTTAAGTTTTTATTATTTTTTCGTGATGTATTGACATAGAACATTTTTCTTTTAGACCGTATCGTCGTTCAAGGATCCACTTAATTGGCGAAGTATGAGTGGGGTGGTGCATTTTCAAATTGCTTTCTCTCAATTTTTCCTAAAAGTTTTTACGGGAATAATCCCCCTTTTTAATCCTCGATGATGCCACACACTGCAAATGCAAAAGCAGCCATGCTTGCGGGGTGTATAAAAATAAATCACTTCTTCGGTGAGACTACATAAGAGTGTTTATGTTCTCATGAATACTAACCAACATTATATATTTCTATTCTTATCTTTCTTATAACATTATCGTAAACAAACTTGACTTAATGTTTATTTATATTCGACATGAACGCTTCGTCAACGCTGTTATAATTTTATCTATTTGGTTTTGAAATAATGAACATTCTCACAACATATTTTCAATCGAATTCTAGGTTTGTATTTGACTCGTTCATCATTCACCACAAGTCCTACCATAATCTTATCCCTTTTAGGGTGTTCACTGTCAATACTTGGTGGAAAGGCATTATATTAGTAAAAACACAATAATCCTTTGTACTTCATTCCACTTTATTTAATATGTCAGGACCGGTTTCGCTCATTACGAGCATCGTCAACTGATAAGAAATATAATTTAACAATGCTATTTATACAAAAATGAGCAGCTATAAACAACAATTGGCATCGAAACCGGTCCTGACATATTAAATAAAGTGGAATGAAGTACAAAGGATTATTGTGTTTTTACTAATATAGTCTTATCCATTTATCCTTACTCTTTGAAAATAGAGAGATTGAGCAATTTAATAACAATAAGTATTGCAGTTCTCGCATTGAAAAATCGGTTAAGATATGCTCCATTGGAAATCCATATAACACTCTAAATTGTGTGTAGACATGGTTGCAAAAAGTCGAACCCTCAGATGTCTGTGATATTTACCAATTTATTCGCCAGAATGAAGCAGATACTGATTAGATTATTTGACCAATGTATTTATAAAGTTCTATGCGGCTCACACCTGTGACCACCATTGTGGTACTGTTGCATAATTCGCGAAACGTGCTAATTGCAATGAAAGGTAGCGTGTTTGTAGTGCGCTTGTTATGCAACTGGATAAACTATTTGTCGAGGGATGTTCATGGCTGCATTGCAGTCTTTATACTTACATAACAGGCGGATCCGGGCGCATTTTGGCTCGCCATTTCGCTGAAAGTTAGTTAAAACGATATAAAGTTTATTGTTTACCAGTTACAGAAGCTTATAACTACTTACTTCAGTTTTGCGTTGAAGCAATAACATTTTTCTTAATGTTTGGTGCCGTAGTTGGTCAAAGGTTCCGTTGTCCTGAAAATATACATAAGGGATGAAATCGATTTGTTTATATTGTCAGTAGGCCTACGAAAAGTAGACATTCATTAGTCAGACAGCTCTAAGTAGAACGAGTAGTACGACAGTATTATTTATCTGTCGTCCGAGATTTATACATTTTATCAATGTGCTTACAAATTATCAACTTAGATCGGTTTCAAGAGTAGTACATTAAGAAATACTCTATTTTGTTAAATAAATTCTTCAGAAGTTTATCGGTATAAGTATTTTTTAATTGTCTGATTATTGGACCCGATAGTTCTCATTTTTTTTTTAAATAACTGCATTTTTAACTCCAATATTGATTTTCAAAGTTTTCTGACTTATGAACTGGACAGTTTTTATATTTAACACATATTCATTACAATATTATATGTTTTTTTTTATAAATTAAGCAGTTGTAATGAATTTGAGTAAATATCAATTTGTTATACTATTATTGAAGAACACAATTTTTATTTATTGCTTTTTCGAAAAATAGTAAACATTATTTCAAAATTTATTTAATTGAACCGATTCACCAAGCCTACTGTTAATATTCCCATGGCTATCGATAAACGATTTATCAATAATCCCCTGAAATAAAAACGCCTGAAATATACTACAAACATACGCCATTGTGACATTCATTATGTAGATTTACACAATGTGAAATCGTTTGTGTTTTGCATAAATTACTGATAAATGAGTTAACATTCTTTTTAAATTTATACAAACAAATTTTTAAAACAGGTCTGGACAATTATTTCGCCTGATTCCGAAATGCAGATGTGCCAAGTAAATATTTAAGTAATTTACTATTAATTCATAAATCAGATTCAACATAAACATTAGTGATTTCAATATTAACTTTCTTGTGAATTGTAGATGGATGACATTTAAAGTGAAGGTGTAAGTATGGTGATGAAAAAGGATTGTACTGTTCGATACTACTAGTAATGACGCGAAGAACAACAATATGGCTCAATATGTAAATGTAAACGAAAGTATACAATTTAAAACAAATGACACAGGTTTTATGATTATAAAAATTTGGCCCGCCCCTGATATGAATAAAATAAATATACAGTAAAAAAGTGCTGCACACCAATTGTGTAAATTACATAATCCATAGAAAGTTAGGAATGCTTTTATTATCACTGAATTAATATTAAGTTAATCACTGTTTTATTGATCAATACAGAAGGCATATACATATAAATCATATTCATTATGCTTAAAAAATACGCAGATTTTTATACGTATATAAAAATAAATAATATGTCTTTTTAATTCCAAAAATATCAAATCTATTGCGAGCGAAGTTGTGGTGGTAAGCAGGTCTGCTACATTTTGTTTATGTTCATACTGTATTATTGTTATCGATTTATGAATTCTGTTCGCAGGAAAGCAGTGCTCTCTTTCATATATTATATTATCATTTGTACCACCGCACCAAATGTTTTTATTTTTCACTTTTATATTGAGAATAGCGTGTGAAATTTACGCGTTTGTGGTCGGAACGAAATATTATACAAATAGATTTTTTTTAACGTTTGGACTGATTAAAACAATTGCAGAATCCTGTTTTATCGAATAGTCGGTAATGCAGAAAGGGTGTGTTTGCAATAAATTATAATATACTACGCAGGCAATAAATTGTACCATTTACAATCAACCTTTTTTGCCATGTAGAGTTTGAATTAACACAGTACATTTAACATAACGAATACTATATTTTTACTCGAATTATTTGTTCAAGCACGATTCCCTGAAACAAAAAAATAAATAAACAAATACATACCCGATTTCTTAAAAACAAGAAATTAAACAACACACGACGATAATAACAAAAAATAGTATTTATTAGATGTTTACGCATTAGGCGTGTTAAGACATTTCTAGCAATGAAAGCGATTTACTTCCAGTGCCTCATAAATGTGCGCGTATGTTATTAAATAGTGAAAAAAATACAAATGTATGAAGAATATTTTGAAGATTTTTAGTTGGGTTTTCATTATTACATTTATTACACGATTTTCTATGCTACAATCTTTTTAATCTTTAATGTTAATCTTTTTTCAAATAACACATTTATTTCATTATTTTTTATATTTAGAGAACCAATCGATAATTTTTCTATGTATCATTTCAAAATAAATATTGAAATTTCACCAAACACCTTCAGTCGAAATCTTAAATTATAGCAGCATGTAGTGTTGAGAATAATCCTATATTCAATGCACTTTTCCTTAGAAAAAGCAATGAATGGGCAGAGCGAGGTCGCTAGGGTCAAAACACTTTAATTCCCCCTTAATTGGATTACTTAGCTGTACATACATAGTTCAATATATACCAGACTCGAATTTAGTTTTCGCTTAAAAATTACCCGCCGTAAAAATGGGCTGTTTTATGTTGTTACCTGTATCTTGGCAAGGTTTTATCGAGTATTCATTTACATGAAAGCGCTTGCATTTCTTTCCCAGATTATCCCTGATATGCGTCAATTTGAACTTGTATGGTTTTATGTATATTTCAAACATGGCCTTAGGGTGATTATTTAATATTTTTTAAGCTTTAATTCGATCGGTAGTTTCAGATTATGTTGTAATAACAGGATTATAACATAATTATAAGTGTCGCGTACTTTGAGTCTTTTATTGATTATACACTCAACTCTTTTCTACACTGTAGATACTTCCACAAAAAAACCGTGTAGAAAAAAACAATGTAAAAAAACTTACGCTTAAAAACGTATCAAACATTTCTTTTTCAGGTTGGTGACATTGCATTTGTAAACTGTCATGAAAAAGGAAATGGCGGCGTCAGTATTCAGTACGTATTGCTTTGTGCTATGACTTGATGATTCATTGCTTTTAACAGAAACGTGTTGGTTGTTAGTTATTATTATTGTTTATGATCTAATATAAATACTATTCCGATGACTGTGTCAACATAACATAGTTGTTGTGAATGACAGGAAAATTTTACGCCATGTTTAAATGTAAGTTTTCAAACACAAGCATTCAAGAATAGTTTCATTCGCTGAATAATATTCTTCTTAAATCATTTTTATTTCATTTTCTGAAAAGAATGTGCAGTCTCCGACATGTGTGTTTGCTACAGCTGTTATCAAAGTTTGAGTAACAAAATTAAAAAAATGTTTTTAGTTTCGTATTGTTTGATATGTTTCAACCATTTACGAATAGTGTATAATAATGTTGACATTTTTTGTGGTTTGTGTATTAAGGTTTTTTGTTATCGGATCGCGTATTATAATATTTATAATAGCTGTATTTCTTATATTGTGAAAGGCGATCATTTATGTTTTAATATCAAAACGATTCTTTTTTATTGGTTATTTTTCAATACTTTGACATTTTGACGATGTCTTTCATTTAAAGAAATTTCCCCAACACTTCAGCCGGCTAGCCGTCATTTACGAAATTGATATTGATTATTTAAATATGGAACAAAGTGTTTACATATCCAAAAAAAATATAAATCGTCATTTATTTAATGCACGTTCAAATAAAAATTCTATAAGCGAATGAGGCGAGTGCTTGGGGCCTCCCAATCTTAGGGGCCTCAAAAATGGCTTATATAACCCATATACTTTTTGTTCAGATTTTTGGATATTTTTATTATTTTACATGTAATTTTTTGACGTTCTTATGTTATCCGAAAAAAAAGGACCTCCAAATTTAATTGCGCCTGGGGCCTCTCATATGCTTAATACACCACTGATAACGAGTAGACTTCAACTCGTAGTACAATCGAGTGCACGCCGCCGAGTATTGGAACACTGCTTCTGAGACGTTCCCGGGTAAGGATAAACTACTTGAAGTTATATACGTATCTAATGTATGCGATATGCAACAACACATTTTATAATGATAAAGGCTTTTCTAAAAATACTTTCATTATTAATGTGCAACGTACGATACGAGGGTTAAATGCTTATGACTTATTCATAAAAGAGCGAAGGCGCCAAACCGCAGTGTGGCCACCTGTCGTCGTTGAAATAAAATATGAATGACTGACTCACGGCTGATTCACTGTAGCATGCCACGTGATTCATGCTGTGCAATATCCTCAGTGAACATGAATTACAAAATCATAATTAGTGTTTACGTCCATTCCATGTCAGATTCACTTGTCAAAAATAATGCATTGCCTGACATGACAATGTCGCCATGTATATTTAATCAAATTCATGTAAACCACAAAAACAATAATTATGAACATACACCGGTTCTAGAAATATTCATAGCACCTTGCAGATCAGGGATGCCCAACTGAAATCACTTGGTGGGCCAAATAAAAAAATGGGCCACACATAAATATTTTAAATCTCAATAATAATACGATATTTTTTTATATAAATATTAAACAAACGCCTCACAATTAAAATGATTTCAGTTTCAATTTATGTATGTTTTTTTCTACTTTGAATTAAACCTTTTTTGTTTTTGTATTTGTTGATATAATTTATAGTTTCAAATCTTTTCTTTTAATAAATTGTAAATTGTAAAGTAAGTAATGTTTAAATTTGGCGTTTTAACTAAAACTAATAAATGATAAAATTTAAATAATTTTATTTTGCTCCAAAACGCGAAATTCAAGCGTCAAAACACTATTTATAAATGCTAAAAATACTTGTCTCTAGGTTATTGACTAATACATATCCCACAATCTAAATGTGTGGCGTTAGTGGAAGTTGTATTTGCTCTGTCAGCGATGTCACTTGAGTGACTATGGTCTGTATTATCATAGGGCAAAATAACATTTATAATCCTACGATGCTTTTTTATTGAATTTGCTGATCTTTTCTTGCATTAAATGGCAAACACTACCAAAGCTTAAGTATATATTTAAATAATTTATATATATGTAATTATATTCACATCGAGTATTCCTTGATGATTTAAAAAAGTATCCTGTGTAAAAATGATTCCGTGAGTACATGCTGACGTTTAATAGGATTTATAAAAGAGGGTTATTTGAATGAAAATGGAACCAATTTATTTTTATGCGTTTATAATTTTCAAAAAGGCACTTATTTTCATTGAAGGCGAAGAATATTAAAATGGTGCAGTCTCGATAATCGTCGTTTACAATAGCTTTGCTTGATGAAACGCCGGACCCTTAATGTCCCCTCGAGCCCTATAAAAGTATATAGCCGAAGGGCCTAAGAGGTATTGGAAATCCTTTGAACATCTTATTTCTTAGTGAGTCTCGGGTTAGGCAGACGAGAAAAGGGACCACCCGGACGCGTTTGAACCCTTCGCTCGGTATTTTACTTCGAAGGCAAAACATTGTTGTGGTATTAATTTTAGCATGATACTAATTTTCCATTATTGTCTGCCACATAATTTGATACCACAAAACAGATACGCCTTTCATTAAATACTAATAAAGAATCCTTTTTCAATAATTAAAAAAAAATACGTAAGAACGTCACAATTATTTTTGCAGCGGGTACAAGTTGGCTTTCTTACCACTTCCCGATGTTTGTATGCAGCCGTTGTTTAATGCAAACGCAATAACGACCAAGAAAAAAGCGAATTTACTCATGATACATGGACACAAATGCTTGAGACTGATCTTTTAATCAGGGCTGTGGAGTCGCGTGAAAAAAAGACGACTCCGACTCCGAGGAAATTTTCAATAATTTCATTTTAACTTATATACATGTATACCATCAGATTATCTTTAGTCAGCCAAGCATGAAATGTTAACACTTTTGACTATTTTGTTTAAATACACATCATTAAATATATTTTTCAAAAAAAAATCGAGCCCCTCATTTTTCACGACTCCGACTCCGACTCCACAGCTCTGCTTTTAATCATGCACTCTTGTGCCTAAAAAAGAGATAAATGCAAAAAAGTAGTAGTCTAATCGCTCTCTCTTCGTCTCATTTTCAGGATCAGATACGGGGTGGGTCGATAAAATGAACACCAGCAATACAATAAAATCTTTTTGAATACACAGTGTATCAATCGATGTATAGATAGACATTGATTGAACAATAGTTATATCATACTATTCTCAAGATAATCGAGATGATAGTTATTTAATTATTACTAACGAGTTAACGAAAGTGAAACAGCATTTTATTTGTACAATAGAGATATTATGTATGATTAAACGCTGCGTTTTAAAATTACGCAAACATTTTTTTTTCAAATAATTCAGATCGAATTTTTATGATATCTGATAAGGTGCAATTATGAACGCCAAGATTTTTATCGGACATTTCCAAACGTTTAAAGGTGAAAAATTTATTCGTAACTGACATACAACAAAAAAGGGGTATATTTCCAAAGTGAACTTATTCCAATTTATCAAATTGTCGACAAATGCCAATAATCTGTTTACGTTGTTGATGTTAAATACATGTTTTTTTTTTATTTCTGTTGCAAATTGCACTGAATGACATATTTTTAATTGATTTCAATGTTCAAATGACAGAGCGTCATTGTAAATGCTCTTTTTCTATTGGTAAATTTGGAATTAACAAAAATTGTTACTAACACCGATTTTGACAATGATCTTTCTACTGAATTGCATGCTTTAAAGTTATTTTATACAAAAAATACTTTTTCAAAAAATTTTCCGTTAAAATTTTGCATTCTTAACTCATTTTTGTCAAGTAATGGTATAAGTTCACTTAGGAAATACCCTCTTCAAATGTATTCTAGCTGTATTTATATAGTACACTATTTATGACTGCTTCATTAATGCGTTTGCACTATTGTTTATTATGATTAAAAATATTAACATTAAATAATTTATTCTCTCTTAAGTTTATTTAAGAATTATCTTCTAAAAATACGAAGAAGTTAATTAAGGATATTATTGTTGTTAGTATATTTCCTTCAACATATTTTTGGCGGCACTCGGAAAGTAGATAATAAGAACACGTAAACGTTGCAATTATTAAAGATATCTTAATTAGTAAACATATATTAATTTTAATGACAAAAACACTCTTAAGTGTCATCACGGTATTAAATATCTCTCTCTTATCTTTGTTTCAATTGATAACTGGTAAATGATGTAAGCGTGTTTACGATATAAATGTTTTATTTATATATAAAGTATTTTGAACTCTAGAGAGTTTTACAAACAGACGCATAAAACTGCGATTAACTCTCGCGGCTCGGAGACTAGAAAAATACTTCTCATCCGATGGGGGTCGTTTAGGGACCCCAGTGGTTTCCTCATTATTGGCCTTATTCTTATGAATTTCAAAAAAAAATAGTTTATGGGCTTTAAAATATCTCTCTGCATCGTTTCTCATACATTTTTTTTTATAAAAATCCGTGGTTTTTTAATAAATAATCATATTTTAAGTTGCGCGTAAAAAAGACGTCATCCCAGCACACATATGAAATTGCAACTCACGAGTTTAGCTTAGCTATCTTACGAACGATCGCTTATCGCGTTGTAGCGTTATCGCGTATTTATATAAACTACAAAAGGTCCAAAAAATGATATAAGAAAACCTTAATTATAAACATTGTATCACCCATATTAAAATAGATATTTAAGATAATGTGGGTATTGGGGTCGCATTTTTTGAGCTTAGAACCGGAAAAGTTAAGTGGTCATGCATGCTTTAAAGCAAGGGTCCTCAGTCTTTTTGGACCATAGAGCGCATTCTAAAATATTGGTGGGGCGGCGGGCACCACCTATTTTTCTAAAGATATTTATAATGGGACAAGGATAATAAATAATACACATATTTCCTTCATATTTGGGAAATGTACGAGAGACTTCATCTATGTTTGTTGGCCTATGTTGACGGGCGCACAGAAATCAGTCGCGAGTGCAGGGTTGGGTATCTCTGCTTTAAAGCAACAAAGTGTAACGGTGGATGTAATAGTACTTTTTCTTTGTACTGATATATGAACTCTACTATTCAAACTATGTTTTCATGTTTAATTCGAGTAAATATAAAATGATTGCTTGGAACAGCGTGTTCAAATTAATACATGCAATATATATTCACTGATATTGGTGATTAAATTGTTGGTCTAGCCGTACAGACTGCATTTACGTCACAAAAGTCAGTAATTGAACAATTTAACGTTCATACATAAGAAGGATTATGTTGTATATAATATGTTTGATATTACTAATACTATTAGAAAGTTCAAGCATCTTATTTTCCTTCGTATGTGATGTCCAATGATTAATCTTAAGGTAAAAGCGATATTATTTTTTATAAATTGTGCACGCAAGTGTAATTAATACTAAAATTAAAGTAAAAGCTACACATTATTACAATCGAATAAATGTAGGGTTGCCAACCGTCTCGGATCGGCCCGTATAAGAATCGCTGTCCCGTATCCCGGATAAATATTAAATGTCCCGGAAATTTAGAGAAAATTGATATCGTGTAAATAAATTTAACGTCCTTCCAACGTACGTTTCCTCCCCCAATACTATTTAGAAACGTCAGACTGTGAATTTTTTAAATACGGACTCACTTAGAAATGAATTGTGATTGCAGTTGAGAAAAAATATTGTCGGAAAAACTCATAAAAATATGATTTGATTTTATGAATACCACGGTGAATGCAACTTTTTCCCTCGGATCTTCCAGGCAAGTATTTATAACAAGCGGAATGCACAAGTAAGCGGAGTGCGAAGACACAGCGGTTGGTGGCAGATACAACATTACAAAAAAATATCAGTTGATTACTCCGACATTTTCTACACCGGTGGTTACCAAAGTGGTTCCTGTGGACCCCCAGAGGTTCGTAAGACCGCTGAGGTGATTCCCGACTAATTAAAAATAATTTGGGGGTGCGTGGAAAAATAAATATTTTAAGATAAGAGAGTTTGAGCGACTGACTAACAAACAGTTCTAACAGAAAAAAAACATCTGTTAATATATCTCCATTAGAAGGGCATATGCCCTACATTGGAAGCTTACATGGATAAAAAAATACCATTCAAGGCATAAACTTTATTATTTCACTTGGTGGTCCACGGTCAGGTTTTTGCTTTAAAATGGGTCCATGAGCATAATAAGTTCGGGAATCACTGTTATACACGTTGGTCAATAACCTTATATATGATAAGTTACATTGAAACTTACGACCCGCGTTGACTATTTAAGATTATTCAAAATAGAATCCATTCATGTGTGCTTGCCCACCGGTCTAAGTGAATTATAGGAGACGTCGTCGTTGCCGTGGGCGTCCATCTCGGAGACGGATATTGTATTATTTGCATGACGACGCTCCAATCAAGGCGTTGCTAATCAGCGCCCATAGCGCAAGCGACCTTTGTCTTGTGTCCGTTACGCAACGTCCGGTCTGTAATAGGGTGACGGAACAATTGGCTCGCAAGACGCGTGTAACATCACACATTGTGATCATAAGTTAAAGTCATCTTGAAAGTATGTCATTGGAATTATGTTGAAATATCTTTCATACAATTTTAAATTCATGGCTACTGCGATAATAATGAAATAAGGAACAACAGACCATATCTAACAATTATTTAAGATTTCCAATGAGGTTGCTTGATGAAGTTTGATTTTGTTACTAACTACTCGGTTCTTGCCTTTCGGTATCTTCTAAAGGTCAACGACGTTGACCACATACCCGACGTATTTTTAATTATAATATAAAAAAGTTACATTTTGGGTTGCTATGTCACCGAATAATAGCAAAACGCCTTCAACATAGTCTGTTTTGTCATGATGACATATGATATGTAATACATTGGAAAAAGGTAACAGGTAAAAAATGATGCCTTTTTTCATTCTTCTTATCTGGATCAGCCACCAGTAGGGTTGCCAAATTTCTTGCAAATGAATCCGGGACATTTGTCCGATTTGCTTACTTTTGAATAAAAAATCCAGGAATTAGGGTATCCAAACTCAAAGCCGTTTTGTAATCCGAGATTTCGGGATTGATTAATTTTCAATCCCTTACCCTACTTTTCCCCAGATTAGCTCCGAAACTCGTTTTTTTTAGCTCTTCCAATTCCAAAATCCTATAAATTTTCAGGATTTGCTCAAATTTCAGGGACAATTTAGTACTCGTCTGGGATACGGGACAGCGATTCCAATTCCGGGACACCTGGCAACCCTAGCCACCAGTCATCTAGCAGTGATCTGTCAAGTCCAGTTCGAATGGCAACTGCTTCTAATTGGAATTTAAATTGCAGTATATTAACAGCAGTACGAATTGTAAACATGTTAAGACCAGTAACATATAGTTAGTAAAGTATTCATAATGCAAGTACCGATCACAGCTTAAGGGTTCACATTAAGACCTCTACAATAAATTCCATTTATCAACATTATTTATTTCAATTAACTGAAGAGTGGCAATACAAAGTCTAACGATATGCCTTTTTAAAATATTAATATCTGTTTATAGGCTTCTGTATTAATAAGCTAATTAAAATATGATTTGAATATAAATTAAGTTCATCACTCCTTTATTAATCAAAAATTAGATAACGTGCTGTTTAGCATAAGGAAGTCATTTAGTGTGCCCATTTTAATGAAAAGGTTGCCGGTCCTCGCCGTAATTGATGACTTTTCATTAAAGAGCAAAGAATGGTGTTAAGCGAAGTGGAATCCATCCTTTTCATGGCTCAACTGACCATAGAAAAATTTGATGGTCGTCAAGAAAACTTGTAGAACACTAACAAGCGTAAAGAGTAAAGGGTGATTTTGAAGGATGTCGGTCATATATCTGAACAAATTCATGACGAAACAATTCTCACACTATGATATTATGTAAGTTGAGTTGTGCCACTGATTTAAATTTCGTCAAGTTTTCAAACAATTATTATCAAAAAGTATTGTATTTTACTTCATTGTCACTTTGTCGCCTTGGGTAAACAAGGTTCCATCTGAAAAAAACTAAAACTATGCAGGAGGAACAATTAAGATTTCAGAAGATATAACTGTTTGTAGAAGCGATGTTTTAGATTATAAGTAAATTATTTAAACGTATAAATATAATCAGACTTAAATGTGTATCTTACATATTAATTTTATTTCAATATCGTAATTATATAAGCATATTTAGAATAGACTTAACTGCAGATAGAACTTCGGTGCTATCAAATGTTCTTAAATTGCTGAAAAAATCTGCATATAGAAACTTGGTGCACTAATTCGTGTTGGCATCGGCTATTTTTTTTAAATTTTATAAACAATCCGTATGAGGATTTAACTTACTTCACTCGTCAATATTATGTCTCCTTCTCTCTTATGTACGTTACGACATTTGTTTAATACACCTGGGATACCCGTAGGAAACACTCATGCATCTACGTAAGTGAATGAAAGAGTAAACCGTTTCTGAGACTGTGTTTTTCTACACGCTGATTTTTAAAATTATGGATTCAGACTTTGGTGCTCTGTAAAAATTCCTATGTTTTTTAGATTGAATATTATTTCTTTTAAAATATTGATGGATTTAATGATAACTTAAAGATTTTTTAAATGCCGATAGCACCGTATTTTGAATGCCAACAAAACTGCATTAAAAATTCATTTTGAGAAAGAAATGCAGATAGAACCATGTTTACCTAAAACGACGACTTTACTAAATCTAATATCGAATTCACAGAGCAAAACATTATATACCCAAAACAATAATTGAATTTCATATTGTAGTGCAATAGTTCTGCATTTGACAGACATAATATCGCCCGTGGCGAAAATGTTGAAATGTAATGCAAAGAGAACCGCCGTATCACAAAACAGATAGGCAATGGTTTTCCGGTAGATACAACTTTTCATCTGTCATTTAAGAATAAAATGTAAATTGGATTCTCACACAGCTCCTTTTTTATTTTTCTTTTGTGACCAATAACGTCTCTCGACAAGTTTGAATTGTATTATATTACGAAGACAAGCAAATACAATTTTATTGGGAATATATACAATTATTCCAATAGGCTTGCCAGGCAAATACACTTAGATATTGTGAATTTGTTCAAATAGTTTTTTTTACATTTTACATATCGTTAAATTAATGCAACAATCGACAAAAACCAAGCTTCATAAATTTAAATAAATGATGAATCAAATGCAATGGGGGTAATAAAACTAATTTCGATATCACATTTGATTAGTGATAAAATGGTAGAAGGCAGGGAAAATAAACTTTTTCTTTAAAAGAAGTAGCTAATTTCTTGAATTGACAGAATTTTTCTGTGGACGAGACTAGATCTGAATGTCCGATAGGACCATCACGATAATTTCTACATGTTAAATACAAAATATCTCTTTCTATGGACATACTCGGATATCATCTATCAGTGACACTCAATTAGCAATATACTATTAAACACTATAATTTAGCCTCTAAGAGGTGAACTGAGCCAAGCCGTATTTTAAGAAAAAAATAAATTGATACGTTGTAATTTTCTATGTCTTACAGTATCGTAAAAGTGCAGTAAGCTCAGTAAAAATACACTGCAGAAGTGTTATTTCCTTTAAATAAAAATTCACCAAAACATCAAGTAAAGACCCGATTTTACTTAAAAGTCCAATAGAATAGTTTTACCATTTTATTACTGGGCTCATTTCATTTCTCGAAGGCTCAATTGATACCATATTATAATATTTATAATTTGATTGATAAAAAATGGTCTGTCTGTCTTATTAAAGCACAACATATGTATATGTATACTAAAATACCTGCCAGAAATTAATAGAATTCTTCTAAAAGTGTGTGTAATATAAAATGTTTTAGATTTTACAAAACACTAAACTATCATTATCTAGAAATTAAAATTTTCAGATTACACTATTGTTGCATTTTATGACGATTTCTCTAGAATTTTGACTCTTGGCGTCCAGGAGATCACATTCTTTCTTTTACTTTTCCTTGTATTTATCTACTCTATGTATGAATACCAACGATTGTTAATGAAATCAAGAAAATGTAGAGAAAATAAATCCTCTTATATTGAATGTAGTTACAAAACCAAACTAAGAAAAGAAAACCGAACCCCAAATTTCAAACCGATACAGCAAATATGTTATGTTTTTTATGATAATAACTTCAAATTGTTCCAAGGTTAATATCGTGAATTGGATTCACCATGGATTGGTTTCCTTTTTAGATTTTGTTTCGAAATAAAAAAAAGTGAACTTTTTTCTCTTTAAACTACAAATTATGGAAATTCAAACTGGTAGTGAGAATTTTCACTCGTACGTCAACGCATTTATTAAAAGTGTCACGGTGTTATATCAGCTGGAAAAATGATAATAAATTTATATAAAGACATAAATATGACGTTGTTAATAACATGGTTGTGTCACTTCATAAATGTCAAAGTACATTAAGTAAAATCCAGTGGCGTAGATGTCATTTAAGTTTAACGTTGAAAGTGTGTTTTGACATTCAAAACGGCAATTCGTTTAAGCATTTTCTCGCTTTTTGTGTCTCAGTCGAGCTCGCTATCACATTTTTCACTGCGGACGATTAAGCACGGTAAATAGACCTTTAGGCTCTATTGAGAGGTGGTTGGCAGGACCGGCGCAAGGAATCTTGAGATATTTATAAGTAGCAGAAATATCGTCGGCTTAGCTTGTTAAGTTTGTTGTTAAGTTAATTAACTTAATTTATTTAACCTATTTTTATAACAAGAAATTCAAGTTATACGGTGCCCGAAATTTAGATTCGCAAAGTAAGGTTTTTTTTTTTAACCATGTCCGCTCCCAATGTGGAGCATATGGACTCCTAATGGAGTTTATCTCAACAGAAGTGTTTCTACGAGAACTGCTTGTTACTCAGTTGCTCAACCTCTCTTTTTCCAAAGAGAGTAGGGATAGAAGGATAGGGCTAGGACAGGATTAGTGGTAAGCTAATCGCTCTCAATACGCCCCGTTCATAGGATAGGATGGGTGAGTGGGAGGAATTCAAGACATCACATACATCCATGCCTTTGAACAGAAATTCATAAATCAATTGAAAAATCAATTTATAAAACTGTAAGGTTAATAAAATTAATGTAAGGTTTATAAAAAAGTAAGGTTAGTAAACGAATAACTCCAGCGGTGGGCTGCCAATACGTTAACAAGGGATCGCTTTGTCTGAAAGCAATTCTCGGTGTTCTAGGGAAGGAGTGAATTTTTTT
Organism: Himalopsyche anomala; assembly: GCA_031772345.1. Classification (NCBI taxonomy): domain Eukaryota; kingdom Metazoa; phylum Arthropoda; class Insecta; order Trichoptera; family Rhyacophilidae; genus Himalopsyche; species Himalopsyche anomala. The sequence goes on from CM062830.1 coordinate 15,742,100, forward strand.
ATTGCTCTTATGCAATTATATGCAATATCTAAATAAGCAATCGATTGTTACTTAATACACTTATAATATGTAACAATATGCAATTTACAGTAAACTAATTAGTGTAAGTGGGTAAAAATGTAGTACTGTGTACATATACTGAAGCTATCGTAGATAATATGATAATGTGATGAAGGAATATATAGATTTAATTCTTTGTTAAATCAATAATAAGACTTACGCTAATGAGAGATTTTAGAACGTGTGATGTATCAAACATGTATTTACTAATTCAATATCGTTAATTTGGCTGGTTCTGTTTCTCACTATAAATACAGTGAAGTTATTTTGGTACGTCCAACTTTTTTTTTTTTTTTTTTAAGACTTATTGCTCTTGAATTTCTTTCGCACACATAATTAAATACCTTCCTAAAAAAGAACTAACAGGAAATTGAGAGACCGACTTACAGATAAACATGCTAAAACATTTAAAGGAATGACAGTAACGACACGCACATTTTAACATCGATTTCATCGTTTTTTTCCAAGACGCCGACGATGTTTTCTTTTCGAATTTGTGATTAAAAAGCCGACAACCCAGTCGGCCCTGGTGTCGCCCCTACCAAGAACGATATAATCTGACGACGTCGTCAGGTTGGTGTATTACAAATATAACCTCAGGGATGTGGGAGGAGTAGAAGGTTCTTGAACATCTCCCGCCATTTCTATCGACTTGTCATTTCCTACTAGCATTAGTATTCCGATATGCACTTTTGTGGTTAGGTTTCACTCAACCCAACATGCATTTAGGGTGTGTTTGAGCTATGATTCATTGTTGCATAGTTTATGAATTTAGTAGTATATTTACACATTGGGACCGAGCTTGTTTATACTGTGAACGTTTTCAAAGAAAAGTACGCGTTTTACAACTTTTACAACCATAGGACTCCGACATACACCCGAGTTATAGTACTTTCGCATTAAATGATATCAATTGAATGATTTGTATCGATTTTGAATAAGCTGATATATTTGCGAACGTGAGATTCTTACATTAAATATTGATTATTAACCTACATACATTGGATTCCATATATTACATATCCTACATATATCTTACATATGCAATGAAAATTTTACAATCGGGTAATGTATTTCAATATTAAAAATCTGCCCGTAGGTACCAACCTGAAATCTTTTTACGCTAAGTTAATCATTTATAAAATTTTGTATTTTAGCTAATCTATTTCTATCTAAGTTAACATTGACTGCCTTAACATGGCGTCTGAAAACGTAAGATAAATAAAACATTCAAGAATTTTGGTCTTCACATTGAAAATAAACCTTGGATCTATTGAATAGGGTGTATGTATATAGGTCTTTGTTGCTATCCGATAAATCTGAAATGCGTACATAAGTAAAGAAAGGTATATAGATTTATTTTTGTGAATAGCTTTTTGCTTTACGAAGGTCTGTTTTATATTTACGATAAGAAAACGTAGAAAAAATATCTCCAGTGCTGTTTTCAATATGCTACACAAACTAATAGTCATCCCAGACTGCGACGGCGCCCTTGAAAGAGGGTCAGCCCCTTTTACCTATTGCAAAGTCATTTCCCAGGCACTTCAATTTCCTACCTTGTGTATCCGCCTTAGGTCACTAATGCGATCGGAGTGCGATAGGTCGTATGCCCAAATTGATTTGTGCCCGGACGGATTTTTCGCAGACATAACATGGGAAAATTGAAAATCCATAAAGCGCGATGTCCGTTTTTTGAGAAGTACATTCTCCATTTTGTTTTTTATTGTTTTTATCCATGCCACGTTTTTCTACTATTCAATCTTTGAATAGAATCTCTCAGATTTATTTTTAAATCAGTGGAATAATATAGTATATTTTCAATTCCATTGCTAATCCATATTATTTAACAGTTTAAACAGGTTTACCAACCCTTTACGATTTCTCTTATTTATTTGTTTCAAATCGTTTTGTTAATTTAAATTAAAAACAACCAAGTTGTATGCCAGTCTATTTAATGTTTTGACTTTGGCCTAAAATCGTTAAAAACGTTTTCTGTGCGTCTTGTGTAAGTTATGCCTTTTGCATTTCTACTGTATAATTATTATATTTATTTATATATTTTTAGTATGAACTGTTTCTACAATTTTAGATAATCGTAAGGACCGAAGTAGCTCTTCGCGTGAATTTTCAACTGATGAAAAATAGATACTTGTTTGTAAACATAATAAAAATTACAAACATCCACGCCTACGACCAGAAATCGATCGAAAAAAATGCTGTTCGTACTGGGACTCGAACCCGTGAGGTCCGGAACGGAAATCAACAACGTTAACCGCTGCGCCATAAGACCCGACAAATGTGACATTGTGATGTAATGTGTGCGAGAGCGATTAGTTAATCACTAGTTCCGTCCTAGCCTTGTCCTTCTATCCCTACTACTCTCTTTGGAAAAGAGAAGTTAAGCGACTGAAGTTGTGGAATTATTACAGGAAAAAATGTTTTATTTTTATGAAAAAGGTATGTCAGTAATTGAATATGTCTTTTTGTGTAAGAAAAGAAGGATCAGGGAAAGACTGTTTTTAGAATGGCATAGGAATAAAGCGTAACGGATCCCAATGTTTTTTTACTATAGATCCATAAATCAATTGAAAAGCCACTCTTCGTTCGGGGAGACGAATATTTAAACACGTAACCAAGTAAGACGTAAGACCCCGAGAGATTCCGGTCGACTTCGGGGTCCGATTTTCAAACCGACTCGTTTATTTCGAAATAAACTATTTTCAGTATGCACCTAATAAAAGAATATTATTTTCTTAATAAATATTTAAAATATATATATTTTAATCTAGTATAAAAATATATATGTTATATAAAATATAGAAAATAACAATTCTCATCCATATTAAGTCAACTATTGAGATATGAATTTTGAACAAAGCATTCTTATGTGTTCCATTTAAAAGATTACGCCGGAGTTCCTGAGAGCAGAACAAACCTACCATATAATAAAAATAATCTCTGATTTATTCGAAGCGCAGGTTTAAGCTTATTTTAAAACTGTGTACGCTTTTTTGTTGTAATTGCTTTTCAATTCGTCATTTCATCACAATTCGAGTCCAGTCAAATAAATAATTTGATTAATAATGTCATCAAACCTGTCTCACGCCAGGCGAATGACATTATGTAAATAATAATATTCATTGATGTGACATTGGCAGCGAACTTCCTTCGCTGATCAAAGCGAATCTGGTGACGCGGCAATATTCGAGTTCAGACCTTTGGCTTTCCCTATTGACACTTTCTGAATCATGTCATGTAATTTAAAATTATTATTTATAATCAAAACATTTCGTCAAGTAATAATTATTTGAATTTGAATCGTGTTCAAGTTCATCCGTGCGCCTGAACGCATGAAGATGCCGAAAGGCGAAACCCGGGTCGTTAGTGACAAAACTTGTGTGAATGTCCATAATTCGAACGATTCAAATTTAATATTTAACTCCACCAAGCACCTTCAGTCGAAATCTTAAATTATTAAATAAGGCTGTGTAAAGAATACCAAATGGGCATTTTTTTTTACTTAATCAGCTGACAGCAAATGATTTTCAGGTAATATTTTAAAATACCTACATTATGCATTAAATATAAAATGCAAATTAAATTATGTGTTAAAGTGGAAATTGTCGGAGCTTACTCATTTGACTTCTTTGTTAATTTCTAATTATTCAATTAGTTTCTAATTATTAAATTGTTTTATACTATGTGGTTAACAATATTTGTTATATCTTTTTTACATTACAAAATAAATACAAATTTAAAGTTTGTGATTCTTTTGTAATGTCCATGTAAAGAAATAATTCTAAATCTAATCATTAAACGTTTTGTAAAACTGACATTCGGTGAGTTTTAAAGAACAATATATTATGCAAAGCCACGATATGTAAAAAAAAAGTACTTAGTAGTTTTACTATCAACAAGTAAATAAAACCTTGTTTAGCCAAGTATAGTTGCTCCCTTCGGTGTGTGTTTAAAATAATATTAATACAATATGTGATGAACTGGTATCGCAATAAATTATCTAAAACTGTGCCGATTTTCGACTGGCACTAACTTTCCAAGACAATCGCAGGTTTCGTTTTACGATGATAATCTCTCCGTGAAACTAGAAAACTTTAAATTAGATTTTCCTCTTAAATCAAACTCAGCATTCTAATCATTTCATATACTAGTACACTGTGGCTGCGAAATAAAATTGCAACGCAGCAATTATTTTAATATTATATATAATTATATTTTCAATTCACTATCGTTATAATTTAGGATTTAAACTGAACGCGGTTGATGTCATTTCACTATCAAATTTGCTTCGTTAAAATTTTGTTAATTTCCATTCGTTTTATCACATTTTTACTCTTTAGTCTCCTTAATTCACCCTTGTTATATCCTTAATATAATGTATAACCAGCAATCATAGAATAATTATAAGTTTGTCGTGAAATCAAAATAATCTAATTCCTAAAATAATCAGACGTCAGAATTTATATTTTACCACCTTCCGAAATTATTTTTATTGATTATCGATTTTATTGATCACATATAATTAAAAAAATCTATTAAAACATAGGTTCCCAAACTTTTTCTGGTGGCGACCCCTTTTTATAAAAGCCATGTGACCCGCGGCCCCAATACAATTGAAAAAGGCATTTTTTTCTATAAGGTAATTTTAGTTTTGTTGTTCAAATCCAAAATCGAAAAAAGTTGGCGACCCATAGATTAGAAACCCGTGTATTAAAATATGTTTTTTTTTATTAAAAATAATACAAAATTAAAATGAATAAAATTGCTGTTCTAATTATTGTGCTACAATTAATTACACAACCAGCAGATTTCTACAACTATAATTTTTCATTTCCAATGAGTTACACTGACATCATTGAAAATATGAAATTTAAATATTTAAAATTTAATATGTATCAGTTTTTATGATTTAAAATTAAATGATTTATTCAAATAATGTTTAGTACCAATGTTATATCATTCAGTATTGGCTATACTGGTTTATTTTACATTGTACGTAAATTTTCCACGAATTTACAGCCGTGGTGTACATAGGGAATGGTCTCTATATCAAAGACGTAAAGTTTTATTGGTTTGGAAATCCAATCAGCCAAACTGTATTTGCAGAATGGCTTATCAGATGCCACGCCCCCACGCCTTGCGATTGTTTTTAAAAATGGAATTTATTTTTTGGCGCCAACTCAATTACACACTCCCAGCTGATTGCGTTCGAAAGCTTCTACCGCGCTGATTGCCTGAATTTTAAATAATGCGTTTGTTTCGATACGCTTGTTTTCTTTCAACGTACAGAATTTTATATTTGTAGTCACCAAGGTCGTAAGTTATTATTGCCAGTATTAGTATTGGCATACCAAACTGAGTAAGAATTACTGTACTTAGATGAATATAAAATTTACGCAGATTTTTCTTTGTAATAGTAAAACAATCAATTACGTACAAACAATATACAGCAGGACAGATTACTACAAACTGTCTGAAAACTTACGCAATACTCATTCATTAACCCTCTCAGAAAGGTTTAGTTAAGTGATTTTCATTAAAAAAAACGTGCTCTAAATTGATAGTGGTTATAGTTTAAAAAAAATCTTCTAACCAGATTTTTCGAGAGCACCGGCCAGTCTGTCTCTCTTTCCATATTTGTTTACCTCAATGCAATGTATATGACCAACTTGTGAATTAAGCATACCGAACCCCTTCATACATTGGTCTCTCTCAGATGACTTCCTTTGAATTTCAGGTAATAAGTAATAGTTGTATTTCTAATTGCTTGGTTTAGATAAAATATGTAGTTTCATTAAGTATATTAGATAAATATTTTTTTTAACGTATTATGAGCTAGACTTTAAATATATCGTAATGTCATTTTCGTTTATACTTCTCGGCTGACTTCAATTGAAACGTAGATGTTTCTTCCAGCTGTAAATGGCATACAATCATATATATATATTATTAATACTCAAAATATTGTCAGTTTCACCACATTATCTCATAACTTGCCAAATCATCGTTTTGGGTAAACATGGTTTCAACTGTTTTTTTTTTTACAAAATGGCTTTTTAATGCAGTTTTATACGGTTCTATCTACATTTAAAACATCATGAAATCCATCAATATTCAAAACAGAAAAATGTTCAATCTGAAAAACATACGAAGTTTTATAGAGCACAAAAGTTCCATCTGAATGCATAATCAAAAAATCAGCGTGTAGAAAATCACAGTCTTAGAAGTGGTCTACTCTTTTATTCACGTATGTAGAGATGCATAAGTGTGTTTCCTACGGGTATCCTAGGTTCATGAAACAAATGTCGTAAGTCGTAACGAACACAAGAGAGAGGAAGAAATAATATTGTCGAGTGTTGAGTTAGTTAAATCCTCATACAGATTGTTTATAAAATTAAAAAAATGGCCGATGCCAATACCAATTAGTGCAGCAACTTTCTATCTGCAGATTTCTTTCAGCTAATGAAGAACATTTGGAAGCACCGAAGTTCTATCTGTAGTTTCATCTATTCTAAATATGCTAATATAATAACGACTTTAAAATAAAATTTATATGTACGATAAACATTTTATTCTGATTATATTTATACTTCTAAATAATTTTCTTTAAATCTAAAATATCGTTTCTACAAAGAGTTATATCTTCTAAAATCTTAAATTACTTCTCCTGCACAGTTTTGTTTTTTTTTCAGATTGATCCTTGTTTACATAAGGCGACGAAATACTGAAAGAGAATTGTTTTGGTTATCTTAGTTGTGATTTAACTACCAGCTTGTGAGAGAGTTCGCCAAGTTTTACATTTAAGTGGTCACAAACATTCTACCTACCTACCTAGACTAAGAGTCGTCTATGCTATACTTTAGTATAACTGCTTGAGAACACTAATTTGAGCCACTTTTTTTGCTCGCCAGACGTTTAATACTTCACGAATGATTTATACGTGCAGCTAAACAAAACAAAAACGTTCGTTCTACGCTGGTGTCTACGGCGCTACGCTATTGTGCAGCTTTCAGTTGTTATAAATAATTTATCATGACGTCACATTGTTGTGTTGGTCTGTTTAAATGTGGTATTTTATTACACTATTTGTCATCTTTTAGTCTCTCGTACGTTGTAAAAAACTATCGTATAATATTAATTCTGCAGTGGTTATTTATATCAGGAAAATGATGTTTTTTTTTCTAGTAACGTGACATTTGTACAAGCTTTTCTTTCAGATTCAATTTTCGACCCAATAAGAATTAAAAAGTACTCACGAAATTGCTAGATATAACTTTTTAATTTCGTATGTAAATACCTGAATCTAATACACCAATAAGTTCCAAAGTATTTTTTGCATAATTCATGTGTTTCTTTAAATTAAATTTAAATATATATTTTTTTACAAAACGATGATGCATGGAAACGATAAAGTTTTGGCATAGTAAGAATTTTCGTAAAAAAAAACACGACCTTTTCAATAATACGGTAGTACTCTTATATTGGAATTCTTGTCATATCTACAGCTTTTAAATTCCAACTCAATTCGACTTCTTCGAGTTTTATTGAATTTCGTTCTTTACTGATATCTTATTTTTATTCTGTGGTAATTTTTATTTCTTTTTCAGCGTGTTGGCAACACAGCCGAAATTGAGATATTATGCGAACAAAAATGTATGTATATGTATATTGAGCATTCACCAGAGTCCAAGAATAAAAGATATATCTGATATGTGTATATCTTTATTTATATAAGATCACTTTTGGGTGTTTACTGTCCATACTTGATGGAAATGCATTATATAAAGAAAAACACAATATTCCATTGTATTCATTTCTATTTAAAAGTATTCGATCTGTGGTAAAAAAATACTTTTTAGATGACACATTAAAACGTGACGAAATTTCAGAATTTTTTAACTTGAAATTCATTATGTACATTTGTATGTATAAAAAAACAAAAAAAAATCATACATTTTTCACTGTTTCGTAATGCATTGTGTATGTTAAATATGGTGAGCTCAAGAGAGTTTCATTTTACAAATGGCCGAGGCCGGCTTTATTTTTCCAAGTCTGTATAAATCACTTTAATTTCGTCTGACGTAGAAAAATAAATTTAACTCTGTGAACTAGTTCTCATGTTAGCCATGCAATCGCTCTCGTATATATTACGCCAAACGACTTTAGACTTAGCCTAAATTGAAAACAGTAAAAAATAGTCTCCCTATATTTTGCAGTGCTTAAAATATCATTTAATCATAATATTAAATATATTTTTCATCGTTCCAGGGAATGTGGACTTTAGTACATTCAATAATAAATTAATTGTTACCAAAATGCAAAAATATTAATTACAAATAAATTAAAATTAAGACCGGGTTTGCCTGGCGAAAAAGTTTTTTTTAAATTCGGAGGTATTGTAAATTGTGTTTAGGATTAAAAATAATATAACATTCCCCTGTGAATTTAAGCGACCAGTACAATTATTAAATTGTTAATATTTTTTTTCTGAGAACGACAAAGTATTGCATAGTAGGTAAGTATTTTCGTAAAAAAAAAACACAAGTGTACACGTACGTACACATTAGCCCATGGGTGTCCAACCCGTAGATCGCGATCGACCGGTCGATCCCAAAGCAAAATTTGGTCGATCCCGAAAGCTTCCGTGAATTTCGAAAAAATATATAATTTAAATATAATATATACAAAAATACTAACATTGAATTATTTTTTAAGCACATACCTATCTAATGATACGTATTTCGCATTCAAAATAAACATTTATAAGTTTGAAGAAGGGGAAAAACTATAAAGCTCTGTTCTTATGCGTACTTCTGACGGTTTGCAAACCGTCAGCAAGCTGTCAGAAGTACGCAGAAGAACAGAGCTACAATAAATAATTTTCTTATAAGAATCGTGTTAGAAGTCGATCGCAAGAAAATTTAAGGTTGAAAAGTCGATCCCAGGGCAAAAAAGGTTGGACACCCTTAGTAGCCTAACAACCTAAGATAATTCAACAGTATAAGCTTTTACCTGAAAACGGAGATTGCATATCTGGCACACCGAAGTCGAGTATATCTCGTATGATCTTTCAACTTAAAAATATTTGACGCATTGGCGTAAGCTGTAATGTCAAATATTTTTTTTAAAAACTAAAAAAAAATATATATATATATGTTTTTATTGGTCATTTCATAACGGCTGAATTAAGTTTCAATGAGAGTTTTCTGAAGAATATAATTTTACTTGTGTCTTTCAGTAAAAATACATTTTCAATAGTAGAAATATGTATGTTTTGGTAAAAACATGCATATTTTATTAAAACATCAGTAAAAATGTATTTCCACTTAATTAATTACAATTTAATCACTTTGAAAGAATATGGATTAAAGTGAAGCTACATTAATATTTTTTAACTCCGGAAATTCCGAATTCAAAAATAAGTAGTTCTCGAACGAAGTCACCTAAAAATGTCATGCAACGCTTGTATAGATGATAATTTCATTTGCAATTTATAACTCAAATTTCAAATTGTTCCGTCATTTTAGTAAAAGTAATAATTATTTCTGCCAGTAAATCCGATTATTTCACCAGAATAATCATGTCTCACTAAAATTACTAAAGTGTGCATTACACATAGTCTGTGACTGGAAATTTTCCTTCCCGAAGAGGAAATTCACAAACGCTGGTTTCTTTTTGTAACCGTTTTGTATTACATATTATATACTGGCTGTCGACTACATCAACCAGGGTTCACATACCTTACAAGCCTGCCTATTTTATGGATTTTAGACAATCCATATTTCTCTTATTTGGTGTATTTCAATATAATAATTTATGAGACGCGTTTAACATATTTATAGGCTTAGTATAATTAATTGACATATAAAAACAAACGATAAAACACAGTAAATTTTATTTTATTTAATATGCTTTTTTTCTGCGAGTGTTAAAATTTTGAGGGTAGCTTTTACTAGAAAACTAATTAAACTTCGTTTAAAAAAAACATGTCTCACACGTTTATTTTATTTAGGATTAGTTTAGTTAAAAGGAGGGGATAACAGTCTTTAGTGTTTTTTTTTGTTGTAAGGGTTGATACGGACTAAGTCTTAAGGTTTTATCATTTTAATATAATCAGGAGAAAACATATTTCAGCTTTACAAATATTATTTTGTATTTGGTTGAAAGCTATTTCGACTTCACTAAACATCTTTATGACTCATATATACTGGCTTAGAAGAGATATATAATACATTTTCTCATATATTATATCATCCTAACTTATTTACAAACATATAGTAATTAATATAATGGATTGACTTTATTATTTCCCGGGACGATACAAATTATGAAGTTTTTCAAAGTAAATTAGTTAAGATTTAAGTAATAATGTATAATTAAAAACATAATTCTTGTGACGCTCTTAATATCTTAATATCTGATGGAGTACAATTAGTAGTTTATCAATTGAACGATTTTGAAATCCTATTATTATTCGGTGTATTTATACCATTGCTATATACCATATGTTGTTATTTAAGTGCTGTACCCCTGTGAAACTTAAAAAAAGTCTCCGAAAACACGTTTCGCTGGTTTCGCTACGCTGACACACGTTTTTGTAGGGAGTCCTCGGGGACTCTCTTTTGCGGGGATAAGCGCAAAACCGTGTTTTTCTCTATGATTTTATTTTCACTTCCTTTTGGCGGGATGTAAGAGTGAATAAATTATTCGGGCAGCACCGGCTTCATCCCGAATTCAGCTTCATTGACATATGTGTGTCGGCATTATGCAAAGACTAAATGTGTACAGGTCTATATATAAAAAAAGCACTACGAAGATTAATCATGTCTGCAGTATTGCTAAATTTCAGTGTATTTATTTCATTTAAAAGCTACGAACAGTTCTTGTTCAATTAATAGTCACGAACGAACGTCAGCACCTATAGTGTGGCTTAGCTTCGATTGTCTCTTTTTCTGACCGGGATTTAAGAGACAATTTTGATAATATTATATGTTCGATTTGAATTATTTTCATTTAAATTATGTTCGTTTATGATATGTTTTTTTTTAAAATAATATTCGAAGAATATTTCCGCCTGCATTGAAAAGTATTTATAAGACATCATAACACAAACGACGTGTTACCAACTTACCACAAAAGTCAGCGTTAAATTGCCCATAAATAAACTATTTATATTACTGTAAATTTGTCGGTTCCGTGGTGCAGTGGGCAACGTCGCTGGCTTCTCACGGGCTGAAGCCAAAGTATGAACAGTATTTTTTTTCCAATAGATTTATTAATTTCTGTTAGAAGACGTGAGTGTTTGTGATTGAAAAATTCCCATCACCTTCTTATAGTCATACAATCGATTAGGTAACCACTAGTAATTTCCTTGCCAAATCCTTTTTCCTTCAATCTCTTTGAAAAAAAAGAGGAAGAATCCTTAATGTTAATTACAATGCCTATTCATTTAAATTTTCTTCAATTTTCTTCAACATTCATACAAATATTTGTCACGTTCATACACAGTGGTCAACGCGACACATCTTCTTTTTTAAAGGTACATTTCCTTTTTTAAAACATTTTTATTTGGTGTGCCGTGAAGTAAAAAAGTTTGGCAGACACTGCTCTACAGTCTACATTGAGAACTGATGAACCATTTTTGGTTCATTGATTATATTTGCATTTTTTAGTCAAGTTTCTTTATTATGTGGTACATTGCTATCATAATCATAAACATAATTTCTTTAGACTTATTATTTGTCTTTTAATTGATTTTGATTTTTTTTTCTTTCTATCTGTATTGTTTATTTATCACAAACGTGTTAGTTTGGCGTAATTTTTCTTGCTTCATAGACATTTTTGAAACATATTAATGATTAAGTGTGTAATGGTTTGAGAATTGAATCAGTTGTATGGTTCTATATCAGTGCTTTTCCTCAAAGCACGTGCTATTTTCCCTCATCCATTATCTCGGCGTTTTCTTACATTGCAAATGATTGCGTGTTATAATTGTTTTTTGCATTTTGTTCGTATTCGCTTAGCATTAGTGGTAATTTTAAGTGAGCAATTATTTCTTCTTTTCCACGAAAACAAAATATGTTTTCTACATTTAGTGAAAAACGGCTCATACTTCCAAGTTACTAAAGATCGTTGGTAGTACTAAATTCCTTATTTTGTTTCAGAAGATTCACAACCATCGTTTATTTTATGAAGTAACGTTGCGTAAAATAGTTTAACTATTATAATGTCGTCGATGTAATATTCACGCACACAGTTTTCGTCATTCCATTTATTTTTAAGATTAATATGTTATTACTGTTCATTTGAACGAAGCTTATATGCAGTAATACTAGTGAAAAAGTTGATAATTTGTCAGTTTTTCGTGTATAATTTCACTGTTATAAAAAACCGTTTTATAATTTCGTAAAAAATCAAATAAAATGTAAAAATCATCAAAAAAGAATACGTTTTCTGCCTTCTCATTTAATCTTAAGCATAATATCTTTACAAAGTAACTTTGTTTCATATGTCTACAGACTCGAATTTTTAGTAAAGTCTCTTTCAATTTTAAAGTGTTCACTGTCAATATGTACTCGGAGGAAAGGCATTATTTAAAAAATATACTCATTTATACTAATTCTCATGGTTATTAGTACTGCCTAGCTATTATCTTTAATCTTTAAAAAAAAAAAGAAGATTGATCCACTGGATAGTAAACAGTGCTCGAAAAACGTTTTTTGAGCCATGTTGCTGCATACATTTATATTCTCAAAATGTGAGTGAACATTTTACAACAAAACACATTTATTGAATGAACAGTTCGCAGCTATGTTGGTACCACATAATAATAAGAACTACGGTACGGTACTGAAATAGCTATAAACTCTCTTATGTTTTTTTTTTTACCATGTCCGCTCCCAATGTGAAGCATATGGACTCCTAATGGAGTTTATCTCAACAGAAGTGTTTCTACGAGAACTGCTTGTTACTCAGTTGCTCAACCTCTCTTTTTCCAAAGAGAGTAGGAATAGAAGGACAGAGCTAGGCCAGGACTAGTAATTAGCTAATCGCTCTCGATACGCCCCGTTCATAGGATAGGATGGGTGGGAGATGGGAAATTCAAGACATCACATACATCCATGCCTTTGAACAGGAATTCATAAATCAATTGAAAAATCAATTTATAAAACTGCCCATACTAAAACGTACTTAAAATATTTAACATAATATATTGACTACACGTCACTCTAAGTTATAAAAATCAATAATAGGAAGGGTTCAATATTCAATATTCTTTTTACATAAAAATCGCGGAGGTAAAATAATGCCTTTTTTTTCCTTATTTACCTACGCGTAAAGTGTATAGCGATTAGGTAATCGATTCTTTGTTCCCCATTCGCTGTTGTAATCTTAAAGACGACTTTTTCACAACCTGCCAATATCATAGAGACTCATAAGAATCTGTTACAAAACTACACATAATGCAAATAAACAATGTTTAAAAACATTATTAAAGTTGTAGAAAACCACAAATAAAATTAATGTAGTATAGAATTTATTATAGGTTTCATTGAAATAATAACGAACATAAAGTTATATGTATTTATGACGTTAAAAAAATACCGGGAGCGATCATTGTCGTATCATAAACACGAATATCCCGGAGGAATATAAAAGAAAACAAAATCTTTTTTTTGTGTAAATATGATCGTTTGTTCTCAGCCCAAAGCCATGGATGTTGTTATACTTTCTAGCTGTATTGCGAATCCTGTGTCTACACACAGAGGGACCTCTTGCGTGGCAGACATATTGATTTATTGAGTCATTTTGACAACTAGGTTACCCCCAAAGCTTATAATGTTACACGAACGACGGCGAAAACTCATAGTATTATTTAAAAACCATTTCTATTATTAAAACCGTGTCAAAGAATAGGTCATAAACGATTCTTTGTTGATGACCGATTCGATTATTATTTTTCATGAAATTGAATATTGATAAATTCCTCTTTCGATGTTTTTCAAAGCAATATAGCGATACTATTTCGAATACTAGCTATCTTGTAGCAATAAGAAGCGATTACTTAACTTTTGACTTCTGTAAATGTTGGCCTCAATGAGGTCAAATATCATATCAGTACAAAGTGCGTTTTTCTCATTTCCAATAAAGTGTTTTATTGCTATTGCTTTTTTAAAAAAATATGTATTTTTTTTTTGCTTTCCTGGTATGTTTATAGCAGCAACTTAAAAATAATTCTTTATAATATTAAAAAGATATATGTTTAAAAAATCTTTTCTACGCAGTTAGTGGTTTTATGTATGTATAAGTTATGCTCACTTGCATTGCGGTGGTATAAAGTTTTAGTGTTGATTATGAAGTTTAGGTTAATAATAGCTGATTTATTAAAAAAAAAACTTGTTCTAAGTGACTTACAATAAATTCTCACCGAGTTTTTCTCGTATGATCTTTCAACTTAAAAATATTTGGCGCATTTGCATTAGCTGCAATGCTAATTTTTTTGTTAATTTATAAAAAAAACTCACCTTCTAAGGATGCTTTTGGCACCCTAAACGGTAGAGTATATATCGTTTGACGTTTTTAAAAATTCTAGCGCGAAGAATTTTATAAATTACACGAATATTTGGAGAAAATCAATTATTCATTTCTATCATCAACAGCTGATGCCACTGTCACAGAAGTGTCAGCGTCTTTCTTCTTTATGAATATTTGAAAAAAATTCAAACAGTATTTTGTTTCTATTAAAATTTATAGCATCATAGCATTGGATTGATCCTTTAGTTAAGGTGCTAAGAACATTTTATGTGTCCTTAAGACACACAAGATGTGACGTCAAAAACACACATGCGCAGGTAATGACATCCGCTTTCTCTTACAAAGAAAACCATAAACAAGAGATTGTGAAAAACGTGAAAATGTCATCAATGTAAGTATGATTTATTGCCCAGCATTCTATGTTTTACATATTTCCTCTCAAGCCAAAGATGTCATAGTGCTTTACGTGTAATAAAATACCACACATCAAATTTTGATTCCGACGTTTCGATTGTTCTCCGGTGGATGATATATTTGAAGTCTTTGTTTTCGTTTTGTATGCGAATACATTTCACATCTATATGCATTCACTCGAATACGTTCGTGTTTTGGGTAACATCATTAAAAATAATTAATTAACATATATTCTTTACATAAAATTGTTTTTCCCTTCATCTCTTGTCGTTTATAGACAGCCTACGATGTATCAGTCGTTAGCCATAACTCGTTCACAAGACATGAATAATAATAATTTATTATCTTGCCTTGTATTGACATACATTTTATATTGCAAATTATTTATCACAAAAATACCCCACTGCTTCTAACTAATATATTAGTATGTATTGTTTGATTGACAATAACGGCGTAGTACTAAAACAAAGCTATTAATATTAATTATTATTTGTTTTTTTTTTTTAATTCACCATATTATATTAATTGTTGTTAAACCTTAGTGGAAAGACAATGTATTTATGAATCTTTCTTGTTATGTTGCATTTTAAAAATTCAAATAAGTGGTGATTTGGATTACAATACCGGAGGAATATATCGATTCCGTTGTTCGGTATTTCATTTTAAATACCGGTATTGCAAATGTCAATACTGGTATATTTACATTTATCGGAAACCATGAATACCAAAATCCCGGTTTCGGTAATGTCAGTATTGCAATCCTCATATAAAATATATCTATACGTTAGAACTAGGGCCTCCAATCCCGGGATACCGGATCCCGAAATCCCAGAATTGTGACGGTAATCCTAAGATCTCTGGATTGAGAAAGTTAAATGAGGTGTAAAAAATAAGAAGGATCGAAATTTTGATATTTTTTTGGGAATTCCGTAAATTCCTGTAATCATTGTAAATTTGTAAATCCTGGAAGAGCTAAAGAAAAACGCTGATAATTTTAAGAAATCCGCAAATTCCTGGGATTTTGAAATATTTGTGAAATTGCCCAGAAAAACTTTCTAAATCCCGAATCCAAAATTACACACGATTGACTGTTCAATCCCGGTATTGAAAACATTGACAATCCCGAAATCCGGGAATCACAAAAGGGATCCAGGATTGGATGCCCTAGTTAGAACACAGATCCACTAATGCATTGGTAATTCAATAAACAATATTTTTCGAACGGGCACTTGAATGCAATGGACAACGCAATCGAAAATGACGAACCCTGAAACGTCAATGAGGATGGATTTTTTCTGTTTCGGCCCTTTGCCACAGAGCGTAGGCCGCAATGCAATTACTTTGATGAAATATACAAACTGACATTATGTATACGACGAGAGAAAATTGCTCATTGACTCTCTTCATAATTGCATATGGCAACTTTCCTCGAGCATATATATGTTGTCAAAAGGATATTTTTTTGCAAACATGGTTTCATATTATATATTAAATACATTTTTTTTATTAAAGTAAAACATAGTTTTTCACACTAGTTCTACAATTTTATCAAACCATTAAGACCAGTTTACGTAATCGTAAGCATTTTCATAATAATAGGGTAAAATATCAAGGTATTTCAGTTCTAAAGTTTTTTAAAAAGTTAAAGGTTGATAGCTATTTCGGCTTACGCCATCGTCAGAACGCAGTGAATTCTGACGATGGCGTAAGCCGAAATAGCTATCAACCTTTAACTTTTAAAAAAACTTTAGAACTGAAATACCTTGATATTTTACCCTATTAAAATGGAGTTCTACCAAGTAAATGCCAAATCAATACGTAAGCATTTTCATTGATCGGATAAGTGAATATTTGATTAGAAAGAGACGTTTGCAAAAATACATAATACATAGAAAATATTAAACTAGCCAAGTAACCGATAAGTATAATATAGTCGGTTCCGTGACGCTACGGTTAACGTCGTTGACTTCCGTACCTGGCTCGAGTCCCAATATGAACGCTGAAGGCTATCGTGTTCGCGATGTCTAAAAATTTCTTTCCACTCTTGTAATCCATAAAAAATGGATCGTAGCCAGAGCGATTAACTAACCACTAATCTTGTACTAACCCTATTTTTCTATCCCTAATACTCTCATTGAAAAAGAGAGTTTGGGGAACTGAGTTACAAACAGTTCTTGTAGAAAAAACTTATGTTTGGATAGCTTCGTTAGGAAGCCATATACTCCGTATTGGGATATGAAGTTTAAAAAAGCATGGCGTCGTGCTTAACTTTTCAGAATTGTCCAAGAAGCTACATCATTGTTACAGTTACAATGTCTACAGCATTGTTAATCATTGTTTTAAAAATGTTTGTACATACATATTTTAAAATTTATTTCAAAACTGTTATTGCGATACTACAGCATCTGTCGCCAAAATTTAAAAGTTGTACATTTAGTAACTAATGTTTAATATAACTTAGTCGTAGAATCACATTATAAGATAATAAAATAAAATCCTTTTTTTACTAATTCATTCAATGGATTATTCTCACTATGAGCGAAAATGTTTCTGATATATAAAAGATATTGTGGAATTAGTGTAAAAAAATAAAATAATGCCTTTTCACCAATAAATGATGATGGACACCTTTAACGTGAAATTCATTATATGTACGTAAAATCGATATCCTTAATTAAACTAGTGAAAACACATGTATTGTCATTAGGTAATACATTATAATATTTGTTATATTAATATTAAGCACCATGTTATGTAAGTACAACAAAAGGTAAACAGGATATTGAAAATTTAGGGTCGCATGATTTCGGGTGACATTAGTAGTGGACCCTATAAACGTGATATCCAGGAAGCTTAACGAAATAGTTTTCCTTACGAATTGGGCATGCTAAAAATTCTGAGCAAAGATATTACCTGTACAGTAACCGAATAATGTATTCGGATCATAGTCGTTATAGTTGCTGGGTCTACGAACTTTTTTATTGCTTGCTCTACATTTCATTGCTACGTTGGAGTTACGTCACGCACGTGCCTTGGTCTACGCCGGCAATATAATTGTAACGTGACTGTTTAATCTGTTTTATTTTTGATCCAATCAATATTTTTTCCCTTGCGGCTTTACGCTTTGACCTTCTTAAAATATTGATTTTTTCAACCATTGTAGTTTTATTTGCTTGCGTATAAAAATATGTGGGTGAATATATATGTTTTATTTGCCGTTTATATTGAAATATTCTTTTTTTGAAGGCACGGAAGTATTTTTCAAATACAATTCAATGACCTTAATAAAAGTTAGTCTATCTTCAATCACATACCATTATAAATTATATATCATTGTTAGGCGCCCTATTTTCGATACAAATGTTTGTAGAGAATAAATAAATCAAAAAAATATTTATAAAATTGATAATATTCTTATTCCACTCGGTGTATTATTAGTTATGACTCGTGTTTCACCTCTTTGGAAAGCATCTTCACCAGGGTCAGATTTAAATTTAGTGAGGCTAAGCTATATAACATGTGAGGTCCCCAAACCCAAATGTTCAGATGTCAAATGCTAAGATAAAGACAATGCTCGCAATGAGCGAAACCGGTCCTGACCTTTTAAATAAAGTGAAAGAAAGTACAAAGGGACATTGTGTTTTTATTCATATAATGCTTTTCCACCAAGTATTGACAGTGGACACCCTAAAAGTGACAAATGTTAAGAGTAAAGGACAACGATAGATTTAAATAAATCGATGTCTAAATTTACAACCAAACCATGAAATTAATGTTTCATATATATAAAAGATAATTTATCTATAAATTGGTTGAAAAAGTAATACGTTTTATCTACATCTTATCAGTTGACAATGCTCGCAATGAGTGAAACCGGTCTTGACATATTAAATAAAGTGGAATGAAGTACAAAGGAATATTGTGTTTTTATTAATAAAAGTATACGCCTCGGTCGAATGCTTTTAAGAATTTGAGGACTTGGGCTTTACAGCCTTTTTTGCACATAGGTAAATTCAGCCCTGATTTTCAAACTTACTTTCTATACGATATTAATTTATAACGCAAACATTGATTTAATTTTGTTGTATACTTGTTATATAAATGAGAAATCTAGTGTTGGAAAAATGTAATGATTAATTTTAGAATGAACATGATGTTCTATATGAGTCAAGTCACCCATTTCCAAAATTCACCTTGTCCATTTTCATTTTCTTGGACATATTGCCATAAATAACCATATTTTATTGAAAACACCATTATCTGTTTCAATTTGATTCATAAAAATATTGTAATACGATGTATATTAGAAGATTCCAAATATGTACAAGAAAATGAAAATGAACAAGGTTAATTTTGGAAAAGGGCGACTCATATGTATATATAATATTTATGTTAGTGTTTTATTTTATTTTATAAATATGCTCCCACGTCAAAAGAGATCTCATTCTCACAAACCACAGATTTCTTTCAATACGTTTTATCAGTTCACATTGTTATATTTTCCTTAACCCTTCTGGCACGTATTCTTGGAATAGATTTTGAATAGCGGCTCATTCACATATCCAATGAATAACGAAATGAACCGCACATGAACAAATAAATAAAAATATTTTTTTGTTTGTTTTGAAAAACATTCTGGGAGACTTTCTAAGCTAGATCAGTTTTTTTTTATATATAAAGTTATTATTCACAGACAGGTGCTTTCCTTTGTCAACGCTATATTATGGTAACGACTAAAATCTCCTGCCATATCATCGAATATTTTTTTAAAATATGAATCGTTCAAATTATGTACATTCATACAGATTTTGTCTCTAACGACCCGGGTTTCGTCTTTTGGAATCTCCAGGCGTTCAAGTGCACAGATGAACTTGAACTGAACTTGAACTTCATCCGTGCACTTGAACGTCTGAAGATGCCGAAAGGTGAAACCCGGGTCGTTAGTGACAAAATCTGTGTAAATGTACATAATTTGAACGATTCAAATTTAATATTGAAATTCCACCAAGCACCTGCAGTTGAAATCTTAAATTATATAAATATTTTTTTAATCATTTTTAATAACATTTGGAAATATTTTTCTTATCCATGTCCGTTTCCATTGTGGAGCATATGGCCTCCTAATGGAGATATTTAAGCAGAAGTATTTCTACGAGAACTGTTTGTTACGCAGTCTTTTTTCCAAAAAGCGTAGTAAGGATAGAAGAATAGGCTAGAACTCGATTTGTTATCATCTAATCGCTCTCGCTACGTTCAGTTATTGAAGGATCGGAAGGGTGGGAGGGAATTTTCAGACATCACAAACACCCATGCTTTCGAACAGAAATGGATAAATCGATCCATAAAAAAAATGCCTTCCGTGCCGGATCTCACTGGTTCGAGTCCCAGTACGAGCAGCATTTGGAAATATCGTCTCATTAAAATCATTCGTTACAGGATTAGATGTGTATAATTCAAAAACTCTTCCTTTTCAAATATTTTTTTTTTACGTTCTACATTTTTTTATATTAGAAATTTCAATATATCAGCTTTATAAGACATCAAGTTATTTGCGTTTTAGACTTTTGCTAAGATCGATGAGGATTTATACGTAGTCGAATTGGGTATCTATGAATGTAAAAAAACATTCACATCGGCATAAGAAAAACGTAAAATCTTCCATAATTTATTTAACTAACATTCAAAAATATGTATAGGCTATAATGGGTATATAAGAACGCCTCTTCTTCTGTTGTATACGTGAGTGCATCAAGAGGTGAAACTTTATGCAGTTGTAGTTTTGTGACATGAACACGTGTACCGTTTATTTAAATCTAACAAAATATGCAAGCGTGTCATTTTGTTTGTACTCACATTTCAATAACAAATGGCGGCATCGTTCCTCTCTTTAATTATTTAAATAAAGGCGTCTGCGCGCTGTTGGCTCGTTGAATACTTGTGTCATTGTATGTATGTTTGTATCTTTGACTGCAGTAGCCGCCCACCTCTAAATGTCAAAGGGAGAAAAAACTTTGACCTACCGATCCTCCAAATGACGTTCTGATTCCACTAGACCCGACGCTTTCTACTCACTTTAAACTATAGCCGTGCGTTGATGGAAGTAATTTATCAAATAGATAGAAACGTTTCAGTGAGCTGATAGTTATTTTATTTTTGGTCGATAGTACAAATTCGACATCCAACATGATCGACATTTTGATTGGTTTTCAAAGAGGCTTTCAATATTTTATTGATTTGTACGACAGCCTTACTAAAGTTGTAAATGAAACGGAACATCAATCAAACACAAAAAAAGGTACGGAGCTCTTTGATTAGTATGATAATCATTCCGCAGGTCAGTCCGTGAATACGATTACTATAAACCGTTATCATCATAAGTGATAGCAGTAAATAATTACCACTCTACATATTTTAATCCGTCTCTAATCCCTTCGGTCACTTACGAGAATTGTTAAGTTCCTCGCCCCTCAGAAATTTATAACATATATGCGCGATCAATCAGAATAAAAGTGCATTATACTTAATATGTACATGATTCCGAATATATTAAAAAGTCTCCGTTTTTTGTGCCCTAAAGAAGCCTGAAAATATTTTTTGAATTTTAAAATAAAATTGTATTCCGTTCAATGATTGCTTGAACATATGCAATTGATGAACTATAATATATTTAGAATATGGTTTGACAAATTTCATTTCCGTTTACTACTTGCCCGAATCACAATGGTCTATCACCCGTCTGAACCCGATCTGAGAACTGGACAAAATCGTCTCAATTTCTTATATAATATTATTTTAAATTCTAAAGTGGATTTTGCCGCGTGTATTATATAAAGCTAAAGATTATCTTAAATAATAAAAACAACGAATGAGGAAAACAATTGAAGAATTATCTTTACAAATAATGACCGTGAGTGTTCAGTTAACAAAAGTGTTAACTTAAAAAAAATGAATCGTTCGCAATTTGATATTTAACATGATGAAGTTTCCTTGAAGTTTCCGAGTCCCTAATTGACTTGTGCTCGGGCATGTTGATATTTATAAACGACAACAAATGTTAACAGAAACTGTTGTGATCTTACTTTTCAATTTGCTGTTTTCATATAAATAAAGCATTTCTCACAGCTTCTACTTAAGTAACTATAAATAGGTATATAATTTGTCTAATAAACGCAACCTCTGGTACAATTCTATTGAAACTTGAACAGTTTCCCAGCCACAATAACTGTGTTTGAAATGGGGTAATCCGTAGTCCGGGTGATAGATTACTCTTTAACGAGAATACGATACGCTTTTGTTTGCAGCCTTTCTGTTATATACACAGCTGTATACTAGTAAAACATATCTATGAGAAATAGACTTGCCTTGAGGCGAGAAAATTGATGAGAATTTGATTATTGTTACAATATTTGTCTAATCTTTAGAAATGCCACTATCAGCTATGGATCATAAATAACGTATGGTTGAAAAAAGTGTTCATTGGCTTAAATGAGAATTCGAGTATTCTGGAATATTATATATTATTGTCGTCAGATTATTTAATAATATATAGATTTACCCGTAGAGTATTGAATTTGTAATTAGTACTATTATTGTTTGTATCTAACCCACCTTGAGTCTAGCAGAAAGAATCCATAACCTATATTTAGTAATATACAAGTACAACTGTGTTCTTATAATAATATAATATTAATAAATAACTTTACTCTATTCAGTCTCAAGATGCTTTTCAAGGAGGCAGAACAAGTATCACAATTTGTAACACAAGCAATGCAATAAGAAAGTTGTAAAAAAATATTTTATATTAAATACAGTTTTAAAAAAAATCGCTTCATACAATAGATTATTATCTAAAGACAAGGTTGCCTGTGATGTTAACACAACTTCCGACACGTGTTAAGGCGAGAGCATTCAATCCCGGGATCCCGTCCAATTTTCTGATACCAAAATCCCGGGACTGACATGGTCGCGATCCCGGGATTTCGGTATTGAGAAATCTTGAATAAATTTCGAAAATTGATAGGATTTTGGAAAAAAATCGACTTCCGGAGAATAAGCTTTGAAAAAAGTATATCAAATCAAGTATTTCAAATTCCTCGGTAAGCTAATCCTTAAAAAATCCTTGAAAATTAATCAATCCAGAAATCCCGGGATTGGATACCCTAGTTAAGACAGATGATTAATTTAATAATACAAAAGTTTTTCTACAAAGCTACCACCGAATCCGTGTCATATAATATCACTGTATCAGTCGATTCAGAGATTCGGACCTTTGACGGCGTATCCGAGTGAGATGTAAGCCGTAGATCGGCATTCGTTGCCCCTCGGTTGTGTGATCGACACATATAAGCGTACTATATTTGTATGCAAATATTCAACAAACGTTATGAATAACGAACGCTAGGCCATCAAAGCGTGCAAAAGCTATTAATTTTTTTCATCAAAACTTCAATGCATACGTGTATAACAAATAAAAATATGATCAAAGTGTTGAAGGTAGTCTCCCGGCGGTAAGTGGATTTCATTTTCGAGCGCGCATAACGTAAACGTCACAACGCATCAAATAATATTTCCGCCTGGAATGGTTGACGGGCTGAGGACGGGCATTGTAATACCTGCAGGGAAAACATATTTCGTTATTCCACAAAAGCACTGTACCGAACATATTGCGAACATCGTAGATAGAAAACGTTGTACGATCAGTGTCTGGGAGGGCCTCCAATCCCGGGAGTCCGACCAATTATTTAATGCCGCAATCATGGGATCGTCTTAGTATCGATACCGGGATTTCTGAATGAGCGTTAAAATATAAAAAATCTATTTATATTTTAAATGAAGATACTCGATTAACTATATCAGGGGTGGAGAAATTTCTCATTTTTAAAGTCCAAATTCCTTTACCCTACCCCCATAAACTAAATATTTTAAATTCACAATGTACAATAAATTAGTCAAAACGCAATTTAAAAAAATCTTTTAATAAAAAATACAAATTCACAAATAAAATTTAATATTTATTGTTAAAAATAAATCAGAGTTAAACATATGTATGTATTTAAAGGAATCATATTATATTATATGCAGTGCTTTTTTTTGAAAAAAAAAGGTGCTGGAACGCATTTTCTAAGAAGGTATGTATATTATTTTTTATATATTCGAATATCATTTTGATAGAATTAAAGGCGGCTTTTCATATAATGCATAGAAAATAAAACAAAATATACATATTTATTTTAGAAATTTCAAATGAAAATTAAACAAAGAACATTACATACATTATGTAAACATTAAAAAAATATGTAATTTATTAAAAACGCTATCCAAAATTACATTCCAATTTGCATTTGCAATCTTTTGCAAGACATTAATTTATGGGTTCTATGATGCCCTTTATATTCAAACGGGATTAACAGTCAATAGCTTCCAAGAAAAGAAACGAAAGTTTTGAAATAGAAAAAATAAAATTTTACAATCATTTATTAAAATTTCGAGGGAAAAAAAGGTGCCGGAACGCCGTTCCGCTGCGTTACAGGGTAAAAAAAGCCCTAATTATATGTATATACATTTTTGTTGAGATCCTTTTTGAGTCTCTGTTTTGAGATCTATTATTCTGTAGTCTCAATTTTTTGACTAATTTTCAATCATCAAGTTGCGTATCTTCAAAAAACATACCCAATAAAGATAATATATTGTATTATATTGCAATATATGATCAAAGGGAATATTTTCATTATAAAAACTATCAAAAAACTTCTGCTGTTGTTTTTTTTATTTAGGTATGTCCACCCTTATGTCTCTCTTTTGATTACATTCCGTAATATATGAAACATTAAAAGACACTTTTAACACAATGTTATTGTTTTTTCGAATACTTATGTACAAAAATCAAATCTATTTTCAGACTCGCACTTTAGACTAAAATTCTTATCATAATACATATTTATACATTAGTCTAAATAAAACCAGCATTCACATTATGTCGCCCTCTGTGATCTAATAAAAACGTGTTTTGCCCTTGTGTCCCAGTAAGGTAAATATGAAATATTGATTATTTTATTTTAATTTAAGATTTTCGACTTGGGTGTATGTGATTTATCTTATAACAATGCTTAAAGAGTTTATCTCGCATGATTTTTCATTTTCAAAATGTTAGCTGTAATATCGAATATTTTTTGAATGACTGAAACAGTTTAATACTATTTATTATGCGCTTTTTCGGAACGTATCCCAATACATTTTACATAACCTTTTAACATTTTTTATTATTCTGAAACTTTTACATGATTTTGTATGAGCATCATATCTTTTCATATGCGGGTTTTAGTTACACGGGTTATAGCCAGCGGTAGGCTGCCAATATCTTAACAAGGGGCTCGGTAAATCTTATCCATTTATTTGTATCCATTTTCGCTCCCAATGAAAGTATCTCAAAGAAAGTTTTTTTTTTCTACGAGAACTGTTTGTTACTTGCTTAGTTGCTCAACCTCTCTTTTCCAAAAAAAGTAGTAGAGATAGAATGATAAGACTAAGACAGGACTAGTGATTATCTCGAACCCATGAGGTCCGGCACGGAAGCCCACAACGCTGAATGAAAAAATGAAGGGGCTACTAAGTCTTGTTTCATAATAAAATTTAGCCATCTACAGAAATGGCAGTTAGGTGCTGATTTGAGCTAAGACGAATGATTTTCTTATCTTAACAAGGGGCTCGCCGGCCGCGCTGAAATTTAACAAGGGGCTCGCGCGAGCCCCCCCGAGCCCCCTCCAGCCCACCCCTGGTTATAGCGGCGCGTATCTTGAAAAGTATACAATTCAAAATATATGTATATACGTACTGACTCGATGATCAATCCCGGAATCAGAAAAAAACGGTCCGGGATTGGAATGCTTTAGTCCCTGCCCCCTGGTATACGTACGGTCATTCAAAACGCGCGACTTTGATACAATAACAAATAATATATTGTTGAAACTTTCTACCGTGCAACAAAACAGACAAGGTGCAGTGTGCTCATATATAAATGGTGAATAAGTTACATCCAAATGTAATAATAAAACAATGTTAATTTTCGCATTATATGTATATTATTTCCACAATATATTAAAAAATATGTATCATACGTGTTTGGATTATATGGAAAAGTTTGATGGCAATTTTTCTACAAAGTTAACATCTTAACGATGGTGTAGCGGTCTACAGCGACACCTATGTATGATTAAGACAAAATACTTAATGACTTATTTACAAACAATCGTGTAATTAATTGATCAAATCTAGCTTAATAAAATTTTCAAAACATCCCAGTTGAGTTAAGCATTCCTTATTACACATATACTATTCCAATACAATTAATCTGTAAAAATTGAACATGGAGCCAGTGGCGTACTTAAGCAGTGACCTAATTTCTTTTAATAAATAATCAAATCTCAACCAAAACGCACTGTTTATTTTTTTAAATTTTATTAAACGTTAGAAAAATTACACAATGTTTGTAAATAAGTCATTTAATACTTTGTCGCAATTATAGGTGTCACTGAAGACCGCTACACTCTATAAAAATATATTAAAAACAATATTTTTTTGTTTGAATCTTGAGTAGAAATTTTTTATTGGCTGCTTAAAAAATTATAGAAATTAACTCTGATTATATCTAAAAATAAAAATGATTATTTCCTACTAGCATGCATTGTACATATTCAACATATTTCATTTAATAAACAGCAAGCACTAGGTGTGCTGAGATAGTGGGAATTTACAATGGATGCAAAAAGTTGAACAATAAGTAGTATTTATGTTGTAGAAAATGTGTAGTCACTATCCTAGGCATACAAGTTTGACAAACCCATTATAATAAATATAGTTATTTTTTTAAAATTTTAAACAATACCACCTTCTTAGCCGTTACAGACAATGTTGATATTTCTAATATTGCAAACTTTTCCGATATATCGGTATCTTGATTCTTAATAATGCACACTTCAATAAATTTCTTCGAATAAATCAGAGTGAATGAATGAATATATTTACAGGATGAAAGTTTTATGCGTTGTGTCGATAATAATAATGTAACTTTCGCATATTTCCGGAAGCAGTTAGCGCCCGCCGTAAGAGCTTTCGCAAAGTTCAGCTTCCGAGAAGCTCCTCCGCCTGCTCTGCAATCGGAACGGCGACTTGCCGGCGGAAATTCGAGACAGTTAGTTTCGTTCGTTTCCGGTTACAGTAAGGCCCCGTTTGTTTGTTTGTTGCGCTGCTTGCTAACTAGTATTGTTGTAGTGAGTAATTTTGTAAGTCACACACGTCGCCGCTGAGGACTCATAATGCCATTAATTTGTTTAATTTAAATTTGTACAATTTTGTTGCCGTGTTTGCATTTCATTTGTCCCTACTCTCGTGTCGCTTTCGTTTCTAACTGTTTACTAAACTTGCCATGCCTGATTTCAATTGCTTATTTTAAGGCGATTAAAAATAATACCATACTTTTGCAGTATCTTTTTGATATTTGGCAAAACTTACAACTTTGAATGAGTTTTTAGTAGAAGATTAAGAACTTACTAATTTTTAGCTGCAATCTCTCGAAAATATAGCTAAATCTAATATATTCCAAACTAAGTATTCACAAATTTGGTCAAAATCTGCCAAACAATATGTACCACCCGATGACGAAATTCGATAAAGTTTTTCTACATATATAACTCAATTGTTTCATGTGATGGACATCAGGCATAAGATGGTATCTCTCTAAATTTGCAATTCATAAAATAGTGAATGTTTTATTATTTAAAAAAAATAAATAGATTTTTGAGAAAAGTGCGAATCTCTTTTCCCTAGTTTGTTTCAACGTACAATGCATATGTATTTTTTTCAGACTATCTAGTTGGTAGAATAGCTTTCGGTTTTTAAAAAGCTGCCGCGAAATTCTTTGCACAAAAATGTATCTTGATTGACACAAGAACACGAGTATAATCCATTAAACATTTATTTAATATGTTTTATTAGACATAAATTATTTAAAAAGTATATATTGAAAAGTATATATAGAATTCACATTTTATTATTGTCATATTATGTATTACAAAAATGTGATTAAACATAATAAAATCAATCTTCTGTCTTCAATAAAGACATCTGCTATTATTGTGTGATTTTTTAAACAGTGTTTATTATATACATAAATCAGAACAGATAAAATACTTTGAAACAGATCTAAGATGAGTTTCGTTGATCCACCAAGAGTTTCGTTGATTACTTAAGAGACCAGCAATAGGGTATTCGATCAAAGTAAACTTTGCAATACTGTTATATTGGCAACACCAATAAAATTGTCGAAAGCAATACAGAAAAGTGTCCAATGAAGTTTTATTGTTAGATATTTTTTAAAACTAGTATACGTTTTGTTTTCATCACCTTTGGTGAAGCGGCATTTCGAGTGTAATCGATGAAAAGAAACTTATAGCAACGGTTGAAATTAATGTCAGTGTTGTTAAAATTTTACGCAAAAGACGCCCTTTTATTAAAATATCAGCCATTTCTCAACCCTCACGCATAATAACACAAAATAATTTTAATAAGCGTTGTCTGCTTATGTTGTATTGTATAAACTAGGGTCTCCAACCCTGGAATTTTGGGATTGAGAAAATTACAGAAAGTTGGACGAGGTCAAAAATAAAAATAAAAAGAAGCTTCCAAATTTAGGTATTTTTTGGTATATCTGTAAATTCTTGAGTTTTTCAATTATCAAATACTGGAAAAGCTAAAAAAAAAGGTCTCACGCTGTTCATTTTGGGAAACCCGTATCAAAATCAAAATCACCGAGCAAAAATTTTCTCAATCTCGTATCCCAATTTATACACAATTCTATGTTGAATGTTCAATCCCGGGATCCCGAGATTGGAAAAGTTGTCAATCCCGAAATCCCGGGATCACAAAAATTGTCCGGGATTAGATACCTTAATCGGGAGCAATCTATTACGTTATTTCAAAATGAAATATTTTGAACTGAATATTATGTCCTAAAATGTTTTTCTGTTACTGACTTGTATGAAATCAACGTCTTGAAAATATTTATATAAATTAATGAAGATATTAATTAATTCAATTCAAAGACGATGACATTTGGAATGGCAAAGGTACGCATAAAACATTTTTTTTTCAAAGCATTCTTATCCTTTTGTCCTGGACCCCATCCTAATTGCTCCTCCCCTTGATAAAGTCTAATCGCCGTGACAAATCTCCCATTAAATGATGCGTATGTAGTATTATGTTAATTTCGGAAATGTCAATATTTGTATATTTTTTTTTTGCCGAGGGTCATAAATAACATCTTGTACGACTGGCCCATAAAACGTTGAATTGATTTCGTGTACATTTATGCTGATCTTATTTAGGACAGTGGCGTTGCAAAAAAAAATATGGTATCTTATTTAACATTAAATAATTTTAATTTTATTAATTCATAATTCACGATGCTCTAATACACGGGTTCCAAATCTACTAAATTATCATTGTTTATTTAATCTGAACGCACGAATCTCTTAAGAATGAATACAATAATAATATATAATAAACACTCACAAATGTTATTTTTTTAACCATGTTCGTTACTAATGTAGAGCACATGTACTCCTAGAGGAGAAGTGTTGAAAACTGCTTGTTACTCAGTTGCTCAACCTGTCTTTTGTTCAAAGAGAGTAGGAATAGAAAGGTAGGACTAAGACTGGACTAGTAATTAGCTAATCGCTCTCCTTATGCACCGTTTTTAGGAAAGGATGGGTGGGAGAGAGAATTCAAGACATCACATATGTACATCCCTCCAAACAGAAGTATAAAAACTGTACGTACTGGTATTTGAACCCGTGACCTCCGTAACCGAAGCCGAATACGTTGACCACTTGTTTTAAGTTCGAAATATTTTAATTAGAGGGGGCTTTTTATTAATCTTTGAATATATTTTAACACGATGTCAATCTTTTTTTTTAATTTTATAAAACAACCTACCGTACTATTTATACAGTTTAAAAATATGATCTGCTATCAAAAAGCTGTTAGTCGAAGAACATTATAAATAGTATAACGCAGTGGTTCTAAACCGGTGCACCGCGAGCTTATTGCAAGTGCACCGGGAAAAAATTGGTAAAAATAGTGAAAACCGAAAAAGTCAAAAAAAAATATGTCCACATATTTTTTTCGATATCTTAATTCTGGTGCACCGCCACTTTTTTCCATGATCAAAAGTGCACCGTGCCTTCAAAAAGGTTAAGAACCACTGGTATAACGTATTAAAAAATAAGTTTGTGCTTTTGAAACACTACTCCAATATTATAGTGACGTCTCATTTTTTCTTTAAACTAGATTTGGGCATGTTTGTTCCCAAGCTCCTTAATTATACAATCAAAGGTACAGGGAAACGTTTAAATTTTAGATTCAGAAACTTATAATTATGTTTAAAGTTGCTTTCTAACACTTCGTTAACTTCCTGTGACACTTTCTGAATTTCAAAATGGCCGCTGCTAGAACATAAATATGTCAACGCGCTGAGACAGAAACATTATAATAATTTCTTTGGCGTTTACGCTTCTAATTTTTAGTTTATGAACTCCTTAAGCATTTAAAAATACCTCGTCTTTTGAGACAGCTGGTTGTTACTCTCCGCTCAATTTTTTTCTCTCTTACGTAAGGATATAACCAGGGCTGTGCAGTCGGAGTCGGAGTCGCGGTATTTTGGCCGGAGCTAGAGTCAAAGTCGGAGTCGTGAAAAATGAGCGGCTCGATTTTTTTTTGACAAATATATTTAAAAAAAGTAGTCAAAGTGTTAACATTTCATGCTTGGCTGACTAAAAATGATCTGATGATATACATATATATAAGTTAAAATGAAATTATCGAAAAATTTCCTCGGAGTCGTTAATTATTTTTAAGCTGGAGTCAGAGTCAGAGTAGTCTTTTTTTCACGCGACCCCACAGTCCTGAATATAACAAAAGGGCTAGGAATAAGCTAGTAACAAGCTAGTAACTTAATCGAATGTGGATGAAAGTTGGCAGAATTAACCCCTTTGATACTGAACCAATATAACAATTTATATAATTATAAAATTCTATCCAATAAAAAATATCAAATCTATTTTAAAGTGACACTTTCTGAATTAAAAAATAGCCGCCTTCAGAGCATTTATGATGACACTTCGACACAGATATATATAATATAACTCATTAAAAAACACAAAATGAATAAGTATTATTATGGAATTACATTCGACGCTCATGTTTATGATGGCGGAGGGTTACGACAACAATGGTTTGCCAACATACGTCGGGTTTCCGTGTGAATAGAAGGTCCTTGGTTCACATGCTTTTGTGTTCTCAAATCGCCTGCGCTAGTTTTTCAATAAGAGAAGTGCACTTTCCTTAATCGCTTCTATTTTTAGTACCCCATTGTCAAAACTGTTAGGTAAACGTTTTCGGACTATTATTGTTTTTAAAGTACCGAAGATAGATAAAAATATTATTGTGTTTATTTTATTTCTGTCCTCTTAGTTTTTTGTCACAATAATAATCTTTTTTTTTCTCAATATATTTGTTAACTTATTTTGGTTGTTGCTTTACTGTGCAGTTACCTGTAATTAAATTTCTGAAACACTTTGAAACAGACGGCAGTTGTAGTAAAGAAATAGTTTGTCTTATATTGCCTGTGTGGTCGAGTGGTCAACATCGTTGGCTACCGCTACGGAGGGCACGGGTTCGAATCCCAGTACGGGCAGTTTTATAAAGTGATTTTTCAATCGATTTATGAATTTCTGTTCGAAGGCATGGATGTATGTGATGTCTTGTGACAAAGATGTCTTGAATTCCCCCCTCCCACCCATACTATCCTGTGAACGGGGCGTATCGAGAGCGATTAGCTAACCACTAGTCCTGTCCTAGCCTTTTCCTTCTATTCCTACTCTCTTTGGAAAAAAGGAGGTTGAGCAACTGAGTTTTCTGAACATTTCTGTTGAGATAAACTCCATTAGGTGTCCATATGCTCCATATTGGGAGCGGACACGGTAAAAAAAAATATATTAAAAAAAAGACTAAAGTTATTTTTTTTTGAGGTATGCGTACACATGCACGACGCCGTGGATGTTGCTTACACTAATAATACATCTATGGCAAAGGTGGCCACACTTTATTTTTTAGGAGCGGCTAGTTGATAAAATCTTTGATGGCGATCGACCGATATCGGTTGTAATTATATCATGAGAGAACAATTAAAACCTTTTTTCATAATAAACATATGTATTTTAAAAACATATATTCTATACGTATAAAAAAATAGAGATTTGGAAATGGTAGTTGTTAGTCTTAGTGTTTCGTTGAACTAATTCATTGTGCGTGCGAAGAGCAGTGAGTGAAAAAATTGAAGTAGTGCAATTTAGTCATTAACAAAATAGTACAAAAATTTCTCAATCCCAAATTTATACACGGTTTCATGGTGAATGTTCAATCCCGGGATCACAAAAAGGGTCCGGGATTGGATGCTTTAGTAGTTAGCAACAAAAACATAATTACTGCATGTATTCCGAACATTCATTATTATGTTTCGATAAGACCAAAGCCATGATTGAGTAAACAATTCTAATTATACAGCACCTGCTATTGTGCATTTCATTGTCGAGTATTTGTGCAGCGCACATGAATTAAATTGCTATGTTTGGTTATGACAATACAATCATTTTATCCATCGTAATAACAGATCCACGCAAGTACGTGAAAAGAATAACAATGAGAAAATAATTACAGTCTTTCATTGTATAATATGATGATAAACAAAATAAGCAAACTTATTCTGTCGTCGTGTTTAAGTGTATGCCAAAACTTTGCAAAATTAGCAAGAAATTTAATAATGCAATACTGGCCTGATTTATTTAATTCTACGAAATGCATTCGTTATAAAAAGGCGAATGCATAATATATATTAAGACAAATCAACAAAAAATATGATGTTTTGACTACAAATATATTATGAGGCGTCCTACAGACTTTGATTGAAGATTAAGTCAATTTAAGTTGTTCACTGTGAATACTTGGTGGAAAAAAATGTATTTAATATAATTTTAAGTGCGTCACAAACAATTGGTAATGAAATAAATTTACAGTTAAAAAAACAAAATTTGAATACGTGGCACTAAATTGACTATAATTAAATGTGTATTACAAACAGCATTTTTTTTACACCAAAACATCTCACAAATAAAGGGTCCGCCAAATAACTTTTTTTTTTTTGAAAATGCAATAAAAAAATACTACTGAATATTTTCTCAAATTTCTTTTTTTATTTGAAAGTACAATCCTTCCGGTTAATAATGGAAAATAATTTCATTCAAATGGCTGCCTCGGCTGGCCATGCAGTAGCCTACACGATCGGTCCAATTTTTAAGCACATTATCGATTGTGTGCAGTTGTATTTCACCAATGGCTTCACGAATATTGTCCTTTAAAGCGTCAATTGTCTCTGGCTTGTCGGCGTAACACTTATCTTTGACGGCACCCCACAAATAATAGTCCAGCGGTGTCAAATCACAGCTCCGAGGTGGCCAAACGACATCAGCTCTGCGGCTAATAATGCGATCTTCAAAAACAGGGCGCAAAACATCGAGTGTAGCTTCGGCTGTGTGGCACGTAGCGCCGTCCTGTTGAAACCAAATGTTGCCAATATCCTCCTCTTCAATTTTTGTGAACAAAAATTCGTTCAACATGGCCCGATAACGATCGCCATTGACTGTAACGGCCACTCCTTGCTCATTTTCGAAGAAAAATGGCCCAATTATGCCTCTGGACCAAAATCCGCACCAAACAGTGACTCGTTTTGGGTGTATCGGCTTTTCAATGTATGCGTGCGGGTTTTCTGTGCCCCAAATGCGACAATTTTGCTTGTTTACATACCCACCAAGATCAAAATGAGCTTCATCTGAAAAGATGATTTTTTTGGCAAAATCGGCATCTTCTGTAAGTCGATCGCAGGCCCACTTAGCAAAGCGAAAACGCATTAGATGGTCAGTTGGCTTCAACTCCTGAGCCAATTGGACTTTGTATGGCGTCATACCAAGGTCTTTATGCAAAATTCGTCTCAATGATGTCTCCGAAATGTTCAATTCTTGAGAACGACGGTGAATTGATGTTGATGGCGCTTCACGCACACTTTCTGCCACAGCAGCAATATTCTCGGGTGTACGCACTGTTTTTGGCTTTTCACGCTTTGGTTTATCGATGAGGATGCCAGTTTCTTTCACTTTCTTCACAAGATAACGAACATACGGAGCTGACGGTGCTTCTTTTCTTCCAAAATCCGTACGCAATTTTCGCACACATTCTGCAACATTACCATGATTTTCAAAGTAATGTCGCAATATTTCCCAACGTTGGTCAAGCGTATACACAACCATATTCGTTCAGCGGAAGGATAAAACTAATTATCTGTTAAATCAGACATGAGCTAAGTGTTACCATTCACGAAAAAAACACTAGTTGAAAAAAAAAATGTTAGATGGCGGACCCTTTACTTATACATATACTATATACAAGTTAAATTGATTTTTTTATTTCAATTTAACTTGTATAAATAGCACTGTTTATATATTTTTTTATCAGTTGATAATGCTCGCGATGAGCAAAACCGGTCATGATCAAATAAATTTTATGTGGGAGTTAGTACTAAAAATCTTTTATTTTTTTTATTATAAGTTTAATACATTTAAGTTTACGAAATCCCTTTAAAATTACAAACGTAAGCTTTTATACTCACTTTCACATCGTATGCAATACATTTATTCCGCACGGGATTCGTAAATTATTTATGGCCTTTGTTAGAGTCTTTGAGTGTATAGGTTTATATGATAGTATGCAATATTGTTTTTGCTCTTAGTAAGTGGAAAGTAAACGTCTTTGAATTCACAAAGTAATTAAATGCAGTTGGAACTTAATAACGTTTCTGTTTTTCTTTTTGTTTCAGGTATGTGAACTTCGCTCGTCGATTGCAATGTAAAAAATTAACTTAGTATATTACAAGCACTTTTTAATTAACATAAACAAGAAACGGAACGAATTTTTGTAAGTAATACATTCATTTATGTCTGTTTCCCAATAAAAATGCCAAGAAGAAAAAGGTCGTGTTTTGTGTTACATCAAAATAGTTGTTGTTAAAATCCACCTTGTAATCTCTCTTTTAATGTTTCATCCACAAGTGTGATTGTTATACATTGCATTATTAGACAGTTATTATTTCCATTATAAAATAAACATGAACTTTATAATTGTACGAGACTAGAGATTGCAATGCAAGAAATACATATCAATATCGGTATTATATATTTAATACCGATTCAATAATTAAATTAGTTCGATAATTTGTTGTTCATTTTTCTTTTAATAAACAATCTGATAATGGTTAATTAAGTCAATTAATAAAAACCCGTTATCACTAATAAATAACTTCTCTTATAACACTTCAAAGATTTAATTAGATTCAAATAAGGATGTTGTTGACAAATAACGATTGGGAAAAATAAGTAATATATCTATTTCGTCTTAAAGTATATTCGAATAATTAATCATATGACGATGATATTTCCGACAAATGCAAACCAATCGACTTACTTACACCTTCGAAGTCGGCTTTGTGCATATTTTTTCACAAATTCGGATTTTTGCACAAAATAAATATAATAATACACCGCGCCGTTCTTCCAAACCAGATATATTATATGTATGTCAAATTAATTTGTCAAAGTAAAATAAACAGCTATGTAGCAGGGGTGGGCTGGAGGAGGCTCGGAGGGGCTCGCGCGAGCCCCTTGTTTGTTAAATTAAAAGAAAACAACATTCTCAGATCAAATAAGTGTATAACTGCAATTTCTGACTTGTATGTTATCAACGAAAGCTTCAGTATACACAGTAGCTCATTTTTAGTCATTTAGATTGATAAGTTTACGGTAAAATGCATATTGTTACATGTTATAAGTGTGTTAAGTAACAATTGATTGCTTATTTAAGTATTGCATATAATATGATACAAATATTCACTTCTTCCCCAGAACATCGATAATTGCTTTGAGATTGAGCGAGCCCCTTGTTAACGTATTGGCAGCACACCGCTGCTATGTAGTATTTATGTGCATATGCAAAAATGGCGCAATTTTAAAACGTTTTCTGGAATTGCTTAAAAAATATGTAGATGTTATAGGTGACAGACTTTGTAATCGCACTGTTTTTTTGCCTCTCCTGTAAAGTTTTGAAATAGAAACATAGCCGATTTCGAAGACGTAACGATGGTAATAATTATTATATTGTTTCAAATGCTTACCAGCAATATATTTCATAATCGTATCTGGTGATACTTTAACGTGCGATGTCGGTAATCCTCATGACATAAGCATTATTTGAAACATATCCCTATTGACGCTGTCTCCATACATATTGTACATACATTGCATACCTTCAAAGCGAACGCGGCATTAGTCGCTTAGTATTTATTGATCCTATTACATCGTATTATGGAG
Source organism: Himalopsyche anomala (assembly GCA_031772345.1). Taxonomy (NCBI): domain Eukaryota; kingdom Metazoa; phylum Arthropoda; class Insecta; order Trichoptera; family Rhyacophilidae; genus Himalopsyche; species Himalopsyche anomala. Next base: position 15,778,651 of record CM062830.1, read on the forward strand.
TATTGGCCTGCTTTGCTTGCGGTTCACAGAACTTTAATTGACGGTTGGACAGATAGAAGGGTGCCATGTGGCATATTGGTCAGGCATATCACCCATATAGCACTGAGAGACGACTATTGAAATTAGTTTTAATGGATACCTTGAAATTGAAATTCATGTACGTTTTACGACACTTCGGAAATACCTATAATTCCTGGAACAGATTGTAAGGGAAGCAACCCGAATCTAAATGGAATTAAAAAATAAACTTAGACTTAAACTTAGACTTAAGGGGGTATTCTAGTGTAGAGGCACGATTTTTTAGTATTTTTTCGAGCTCTGTAAAAAATAAAAAATTTACGTTTTTTTTCAGTTTAAAATTTTTCAAAAATAGTAAAAATTAAAATTTTGACTTAAAGCTGCTACGGGATATAAAAAGATGTATATAAAAGGTTTACACAAAATTTCAAATAAATCAGTTTGGTAGAACTTGAGATATTATGTACGTCAGTTTGAAAAAAGTAGTTTCAAGAAAAACGCGTTTAATGTTTTGAGTTTCGATCTGTTCCGGTCGGACCAGCTTAGTTGCTGCGTCACCAAAAACGCTATAACTCGGTAAATAATTAAAATTTTGAAAAATGCTTTTGAGGACATACTCTCAAATGTCTGACCTTTAGAAAAATATAAAAAAGAATGAATCGATATTTTCAAATTTCTACACTAGAATACCCCCTTAAATAAAAGTAGAGTAAAATTTTATGTATTCTTTCACGGGTCAGCGGTAAATGCATTAAAACAGCGATTTCCAACCTGGGAGGCACGAACAGTCCAAAACATTTATTTACTCTTAAAAACATATCTTTATTACTATATGAAATAAAGGATGGGGGGGGGCGCGAAGATATTTTTTTCTTAAAAGAGAGGCGCAGTAACAAAAAGGTTGGAAGCCGCTGCATTAAAATGATTCAAGAAGTGTCTTGGAGGTAAATTATCTATGTTTAAAGAGTACTCAACGCTTCAACCTCTTACTCGTTTCGATTTTGTATACCGTCGTACTTGACGTACTCAGTAAAACAATATAAATATATTGTTAAAACAGATATTATGGATTTGTATACACAAAATTAGATGTCGTATTTAACCCGACGTCCAATCATTAAAACAGGTCGAAGATAAAGCAGTGATATACGTACTAATATTCTTTCTTTAGCCTCTTTATAAAGAGAGATTGAATAACAAACTTATAATCGGTTATCTAAAACAACTACTACTGAGATATCCCATCACGCAGTGATGATCTAAAAATGTATTGAATTTCTGAGTTTTTATTTAACAGCATTCTACTGTCCTACGTATTATCAAGTTTTAAAAAACGAATAGTTTTTGATCAAACAGTGGATAGACGAACGAAGAGACGGCACGCCGATTCTAGCCGTTCCCGGTTGGTTGTAAATATTTAATTGTCATTGAGATAAAAGCCCCAGACATTTTTCGTTTTCAATTACGCCGTTCTGCAAGTTTTGTTGACGAGCACTTTGAATATCTAATCCGTTTTGGGCGAAACGATCCGCAGAATAAATGGCTCCCAATTAAACAATGTAACTTTAAGACAAAACAGATTAATCGAGTCGCGGGGATAAGCCGAAGATAAATTGAATAACATTGATAAGCCCTCGATGCGGTCGCTATGAAAACGCCTACTTGGTTTCTTGCAAATAAATGCATCACAATGTTGAACAAACTCATCAGTTCATATGAAATCCACTAACTAATACCACTTTTTTCAATACCCGGTAGAAAGAAATTATATTAAAAAAATATACTTTTTTACTGATCTGAAAATTATTTAATTGAATCTAGGGCTTGCACTGAACGTGGAATACAGTTATATTTTAATCATCTAATCTATATAGATCTATTTTTTCATTTACCGGTAAATAACCGGTAAACCGGTAATGGGTAAAATTATTTAACGTTTACCGGTAATTGCAATTTAATGGTAAATTGCAAGCCCTATTAGAATCATAATCGGATTCGCTCATCACGATTATTATCAATTGTTAAAAAAATTACATATTGATACAGTGCTATTTATACAAAACAAGAATGACTTATAAGGAGTTGCAAACAATTGATAATAGAAATAATTTATTAAAATAATACAAATACAAAATATATTATGAATAATTGACTAAAATGTTTTAACCTCTAAATGGATGTCTAAAATAGATTTTGAATATCGGATGATTCATTACCACTATACATTTTTTAACAATTTTAAATATTACTTCAAAAAATAATTATTTATGTGTTAAGAATACAATGTCAAATTCAAAATTCTACTATCTTTCGAAATTTCGTAATAAAAAAGTATACCTATTTAATACTCGACATTTTTTTGCATTAAAAAAACGATAAAAAAAATAAATTACTAAAATTTCAATCTGATCTTTATAAGAAATCAAGTTATTTGAAAAAAGTCGGTGGATTTTTCTACTATAAATGGACATCAAAACAGCATATTTTTAACGTGATGTGCATGTCATTTGGGTTTGAAGGTTTAAGACCTCTTAAAAACAATTTCTACTATTCTATAACGCAAAAAAATAATTGTTTTGTTGTTATTAACCTATTCTTAGAAATAAAGTTAATTTTTTTGAACTGAAAAATGATTTCATTTTTGACATAGGATATACAATATAGTATTTTGAGGTAGCTGTTCTATTACACAATATAATTATGTACAAACATAAAGCATTTAAAATATATATAGTTGATAATTATTTAGGGATTGAAACTTTGCAAATCGGATTTGATATAAAATGATATTTGTTTGAATACATTTTGTTTTAAGGTGACACTGCTTTGATCCAGTTCGTAGATTCATAGTTAAGGGTTACAGCCACTTGGATAGCAATTATTTGATCATGTATCTACATCTCTGATGAAGATGTGTGGTAAGAATTATTTCTAATGAATCTCAAACATATAATTTAGTTTTAAATTATTCATACACACGTTCGCAATAATTAATATTTGAATTTCATTGTTAAGATAGTTTTGATTACGTCGCTATCACTAATAATTTTACAATGATATAAATACAACGACTAGGTTTTCACCTTCACCGTTTAAAATAAAAAAGGTGTTTTGTAATAAGGGATAGTAAAATAATTTCCAGTTGAATTTTGTAGAAGAGAATGTGATATATAGTGACTGTATTGCCAGAAGTTGGCAGGTAAAAAAAATAGTTTAGTACGCATTGAGATTCTTGGATAATTAAGTCATTGTCTGGAATAACTCAGTTGGTTTATTTATTGTATCAGTTTAGAAAAAAACAGTATTTTTAACAGTAATTAATATCAATGTAGATTTAAAGGCAGAGATTTTCCCCTGACTCTAAAATTATTTCTTTCAGATCAGTATAAAAACATATATTTTTTGATATTGTAAATATCTAATTATATAACATAAAATTTTGAAGCTAGAGGCTATCCTAAAAGCTCAAATCTGACATTTCAAAAATTTCAAATCAAGTAATCAATACAAATCAAAACATATTTTCAACTCAGTTTTCCAAAACATATTTTTTATATCAAAGATAAACGCACATAATTTCAATTTCTTTCAGAAGTGATGTGTTGACAGCTAATAACATAAAATATTTTCTTGTTACATAACAATAAAAGAAAAGTTCCAAATTTATTTACAAGTAAGTAAAATGAATCTGAAGGTTTTCTCTGTTGTATGACGATTTATGGGCATTTTTTATGATCAAACATGTCGTAACTTTTTTCAAAAACCTGTAAATCTTAACCCCACTTTTATTCATAGAAAAGAGAAACAGTTCTTTGCATATGGTGCCTGTCGAATTCAATAAAAAAATCTATACATCAAAGAGTACTTTTTCTCTCGGAAAGTTTTACCTGAAGCACGCGCTCTTTCCACCGAGTCGGTGAATGTACTTACTCCCGCTACAATTGCATCTACGCGCTACGGGCAACGTAGAGGCTCTACGAGAATTCGCAATTTCGTTATCAATTTGGTATTTTTTTTTATATATTTTTTAATGGAATGCGATTATATATTTCGTCACCATGTATTTATTTTATGCTTTTACATTACTAAAGCTACAAAATTTAAAGCAAGTGGTTTATTAACTTTTGAGTTCCTTAATACTTTCGATGGATTTGGCGGTAACTTTGTGGAAGTTCATTTTAATATAAAATAAAAATAACTTTGATTATTCCACGTATTGTGTATTAAAATGTGACACGTGTTTCGCCTCTTTCAGAGGCATCCTCAGACAACTACTACAAGTACGAATGATTTTAATTTTACTATTCTGATATATTATAATAAAGATCAAAATAAAATGAGAGGGGATGATAGAAAAACAAACAAACGATAATGGTAATACAAATGACATTTACATTAAGAAATGATTATCTAATGAGTTGGATCAATTAGGACGGGTTAAACCGCTAGAAAATATATTACTATTCTGATACATTATAACAAAAATCAAATAAAAATGGCTGGCAAGGGGGGGGAAACAAGGGGGGGAAAACAAACAAACGGTAAAAGTAATACAAAATGATATTTACATTAAGAAATTTTCTATCATCCCTTATCAAACATTTGCGATAGTAGTTGTCTGAGGATGCCTCTGAAAGAGGCGAAACACGTGTCACATTTTGATACACAATACGTGGAATAATCAAAGTTATTTTTATTTTATATTTGAGTTCCTTGTTTGAAAATTCTTATTATTTAAACCATTCGCTAAATACCAATAATATCTAGCTGATGTTGATTGTAATATTTAATGATACCTCAATAAATGCAACGCAGGTTTTTTTCTGGAGTTTCTTTGTATCCCATCGTTCCTCAATAATATTTTCGACATTTCAGTACAGTGCTAAAAAAATAATTTAGATATTCCTCGATTCCATATGATAATGCGGTTAAATGAAATGTTTCAAAGTTGGCCTCGGTTAATATCATGTCAATGTGGCCTTTTAGACCTGTGTGAGAACGAACAGTTTTGGCCATTTTGTAATAAAATAACCTTGGGACTGTTCTACGTTAGATTATCGTCGTTATGGTTGTTAAATTTGTGATCACAAATTTATCCGTGCATTTATCAATATATTTTAATTAAATGCTTTGTTGCCTTTTTTTGATTGTGTTATTAATTTAATTTAATATGTTATATAAAATCATAGTATTAAAAAGAATTTCAACTGCCATAATATAGAAGGTTATGAAAGCAGCGGTGGGCTGCCAAAATCTTAACAAGGGGCTCGGTAAATGTCAGCCAAAATGCCTACACATTATAGATCAGTGTTTCTCAACCTTTTTGGGCCCGTGGCCCCTTTTGAGTGTCTTATTTTTCTGTGACCCCCCCCCCCATACATGTTTTGCACTACTGAAGTATAAGTCTTATAAGGAATTTTGGGACCCGAAAGGAAACCCCATTAGTTTTTAGGTGTTCCCAGAATTTGAAATTCAAAATCCCTGAAATTTGCGGATATCTCAAAATGAATGTCGTGAGACTTTTTTTTAGGTCTTCTTAAATATTCCAATTTCTAAAACAACAATGTAGATATTTCGAAAAATTTGCCCGTGGCCCCCCAAAGTTGTACTGTGGCTATCCTAAAAAAACCCCTGAGGCCCCATTAAGACATGCTGTAGCCCGCCGTTGAGAAACCCTGCTTTAGACGATGCATAACCCGTAGCCCGAGGGTCACATGTGGCTCCTTTGTTTTTGTTGTTACCATTTAATGTATCATCTCTAAATTAACATATTTTTAAAAGTAAATTATTGAATTTAATAAATGTGAGCAAGTTTTTTCGATAACGATGCAGAATAACTCTGTTCATAGAAATATACTTAATGATTTTGCAGTTTGATACTACAAATTGTATGGCAATTTCTAAAGAATTAGTTTGAAATTTACAAAGACAAAGGTCGCATTAGCATTTGAAACAATAAATTTCTAAATAGTTCACAATAAAAGCATATGTTATAGAGGTCTGCACGGGCCCGGGCCTGGCCCTCGGGCTCCTACCCGGCGGGCTTGGGCGGGTAAGCGCAATTGAGATTCGGGCTCGGGCCGGGCCCGGGTAAGGAATTTATTTCTTCAGAAAAATATTTCGGTCTACGTTCGTCTCATAAGTCACCCATGATAATTTTAATTATAACCAGTTCTATAGTGAATCGTAAATTGTAGTGAATTTGTAAACAACGGGTTTTTTTCGGGCTGAGGAGTATAAATCCGGGCTTCGGGTCGGGTTCGGGTAACAAGTGTGGTATTAGACTCGGGCCCGGGCCGGGTCGGGCCTGAGTTTTTCAGGCTCGGACCGGGTAATTTTGTAAAATTTCGGCCCGTGCAGACCTCTAATATGTTAATAAGTACCCCGAATTCTCTTTTGCGAATTCCTGTTCAAAATAGCACGACCGAATGCAATGTAAACTATCTTTCGTTTATCTATGTATACCGCATTTTTTTTACACTATGCCCGTGTAAAGAAAGGATTGAGCGTACTTAAAATTTCATTTTACTTGCGGCCTGAAATCATCTTTAAAAAATGCGCCCCGCCAGATGAAACGGTTGTGTTTGTCTGCTTTACACCAAGGATTGACGATAAACACCTTAAACTTGATTTTATTCAAACATTACACATGCTTGATTGACAGTTGGCTTCACAACCCTTAAACCTCGTTTAGCTTCTGCACGGCTAATAGAAATATTTTGCACATTTTAATATACACATGGAATTCTATGACGTTCTAATGATATCCGAAAAACATGGCCTCCAAATTTTATTGCACCTGGGGCCTCTCGTTTGCTTAACCCGCCATGCTTCTTGTGACTCAAAAAAATGTTGATGTCTCACCTTTCTTTATTTTCAATGCAATATTCCTGCAACACCGAGTGGATTATCTGCATTATAAGATGAACTTATCTGATTAAGATTTCAAAATCGTGTACCTTGGTAGAAAGACTAGTTTGAAAAATATTTATTCCCCCTAGTTTTAATAATTCGCTCACTTCATTACTAATAACTATTGTTATTAGCATGTAATGAATTTTCAAAACCTCAGCTCGCCATAATATCACTTTCTTGAACAAACAAGTGACTGCTTTGGTTTATTATCTTACGTACAGATAAATAATATGTTTGTAGTTCCAGGAAGAAGGCTATAATAAAACCAAAAAGAAATGTAAGAAACCTATCCCAAAACTGCAAAATAATTACGGTAAAGCATTGTATGTATGTAAGTTCATAAAAATCTAGACATCTGTTAACAATATAATATCCAACATCGGTATTTTTCAACATAGTCAGACAAAAGACAATAACCAAAAGGGTCTCTTTTATTAGGCAGCTGAAGTAAATGTATTTTTTGACAAAATTTAAGGGGCAATAAAGACTTCTTATGTTTCATAATAAAATGTAACCTTCTACAAAAATTTTAGCTAGTTACTGCTGATTTCATCTGAAACGAATGGTTTTTTCAACTTAACAAGGGGCTCGCCGGACGTGCCGAAATTTAACAAGGGGCTCGCGCGAGCCCCCCCGAGCCCCCTCCAGCCCATCCCTGTATGAAAGTGTTACGATTCCAGTGAAATTTAAATTTTCTAACATAAAATATATTCCTTACGTAGATCGGGATATTCCTTGGATACGTGCATAAAATTCCCAAGGAGCACTCACATTTTATTCGCATGGAAGTACATACGTAATATAATTTATTGGGACGCTTACAGGTGCATTTAGTTATCTGCATCCAGACAATATGATATGGATTTGACTTCGGAGATGCGCAAGAACGTATTCAGCTCCGAACATTTGCATTATGTAAAATATATGCTTAGGGCATACGTTACGAATTGCAAAAAATAAATCTATAGCCGAAATAAAACATTTAAGGATTTTTATGAAACATTTTTATAACACTATTTTTTTGTGACCTGTCTGCGGTGCAGTGATCAACGTCGTAGGCTGACGTGATGTATCTCACGGGTTCACATTCTAGTATGAACAGCATATTTTTTCAATCAATTTATTAATACCTGTTTGAAAACATGGATGTTTGTGATGTCTAAAAATTTCTTTTGATTATTTCAATTCTGAAATAACGAAGCTTAGAGAGAGAGCAATTAGCTAACCACTAGTTTTTATCCAAATACTATGTTTTCTATCTCAACTCTCTTCGAAAAAAAGAATGTTTGAGGTATTGACTAACAAGCAGTTCTCATAGAAAAACTACTATATGCGCCACATTGTGAGTGAACATGGATTTAAATATATATTAGATTTTTTTTGTTTGAAATAATGCTTTGAAATATAGTTCAAACGGTTACAAGAAACAAAGGTCATTCACTGCTTTAGCATTGGAATAGCAGTGACATTTAAATATCATGTTAGATTAATGCAGCGGTTTCCAAACTGAGAGGCGTGGACAATAGGGAGGCGCGAAAAAATTATCAAAAAAAAAAAATATTAGATACAAATAAATACATGAACTGTTATCGTTAACTCTTATTCCAATTAATTTCCTATGCTAATATATATTTTTAAATTTATTGTTGCTTATCAAATTGCTGTAATTAAAATGTAACTCATATCATTGAAGAGATTTTATTCTCAGTGTGATACGAAAGGAATAAATTTAATCGAATATTAAAAAAACCCGAAGCGGAGCAATTTAAAAATGGCACCGTGCTCCTGTAACAAAAACCATACAAACTGAAAGAAATTTATGGTAATAAAATTTACGAAAAAATGAATTGGAGGTGTAATCACAATCCAAAAATCTGGACCCGAGCCAATATTGATTGAGTCAAAATCTTTTTCTTGAATACTTGGATGGCTTAGTGCTGCACTATTCAAATGATATCGGTGACCGTGATTTATCAAAGTTTGCGAGGATACAGAATACTAATAAGGTACCATAATATTTTTTTGAAAAGATAGCGCACTACGTGAAAACACGGTTCCGAAACTCTTTTTTTTAAAGAAATTTTTAAATACAAAATACTCATTTTTTCCTAGAACAACGTGAACCGTATTTCACATTCTATTGAAATAAAATAAAACATGTAAAAGTTATTACGTATATAAAAGGTTAGTCGAAAAAAATAATAATAGAAATACAGATACAAAAATGAATATGAAAATAAAAACTTTTTGTGTCCCTCATTAATAATTGCCTAAAAACCCATGAAAGCCCATCGGTCATCATTCTTTTCATATAATAAAATTAAGCTTCCAGACCGTAAAAGATGCAAAGATAGGCAATGGAGCGATACAAGTAGAATAATTCACCAAGCCCTTGTTTAGGGGTGAGTTATTATTCCTTGGACGTTGAATTTTAGCCGCAAAAGTCTCGACCCCACCAACCCTACTTGGACCGGAGATGCAGCTATTAACCCTGGGTATTATTATTTCATTTATGAAAGACTTTTGATTTATGGAAATAGAGATTCGTAAATGTTTTTGGAATTCACTAGGAATTCATTTTTTTAATATCCCATGATAAAAAACACGCTAGTTAAATAATGAAACGCAATATGGAAGAAAATACTAACTCACTCCAGACTTTTGTGACTATCGAAATAAAAAAAAATGTCTGCTAGATAACGCAAAATAAATATATACTTGTAAAGCTGCTTCAAAAAATATTTTTCAAAATTGTCAAATTCAAATTAAAATGATTATATAATATTTATTAAGTATTCCAACTAGAATAATAAATCAGATAACGTTGATCGTTTGTTTATTATTCTAGTGTTATTGGTATCTCAGATAACTATTTCTTATGGATTTTTTTTTTACTTCAACCGCGTCCTCTCCCAACTTGGAGAATACGCACTCCTAATAGAGGTTATTCCAAAACAATTATTTCCATACGAAAGTTGACTGTAACTACCTATCTTTTTTCAAAGATAGTATTGACAAAAGGATAAGAACAGTACAGCATTAGTGGTTAGCTAATCACTCACTTCAGCCGTTTTTTTTGGATAGAATGAGTGGGAGGTATTTCAAGATATCACATAAATACATACCTTCGATCAGCAATCTATAAATCAATTTATAAAAACTGGCCTAATTGAAATCCAACGACGTTAACTACTCAACGACGCACCGACGCACAATATGACATGAATAATAAAACTCTTTTTTGTAATTCCGAGAATAAAACTAGAATACTTTTAGTATATTTTATTAACGTTTCTATATTATTTTCATAATGTAATGGATTCCTAAAAAGGTAAATACCATCCTGTCGAATGATAGAGTATTGTGTACATATGAGACGGTCTTAATTATGTGAATGGGAGTTTCAGGTAAGAGATTTTTTTGTCTTTCTTTTTCTTAATGAACGCGCTGACTAAAAGTCTAATTAACTTTGTTACTGACTCTTCTCTGCAAATTCGTCGTTCTATTTTTTTTTTAAAGGGAAGGCGCGAGATCGATGAATAATCAATTATGTTAAAATAAACGACTGCTTCATTATTTATTTGTAAACTGCGCTGAGTGAAATATTAATGCTAAAGTTCTGGTTTGATTTAGAAGTAAAATTCGACAAATATAATCGTTTAATATTTTCAGCCACTATTATTAAATTCGTCACTATTGTCCTAAAATGTAGATTCACATTTTTTTTGTCAAAATCATCATAAATATATCGACTGTGGAAAGGAAAAAGGACGTAACCCTCAACTTTTCAAAACAGCTTTTTTCGATAATCACAATGCATATAACTTGACACACATTTTATCAAAAGGATGGAAGCTGAAAATGCCTAATAACTATCTAAATTTAGCTTTTAAGTTTGAAGAAGATGACCTTGTAAAATATTAAAACCAAGAAAAAACACTGAAATAAAGGTTTTTCCGAGACAATTTATCAAATTAATATTAGGCTATGTCAATTAAACACCAGTTTAAAAGTATCTGTGCACTTCAAGGTTGTGTATAATTCATAATTTGCATATGTCACAAAATCATCAAAACACGTTTTTAGCGCCTCCTGTAAAATTTGATATGTGTTGGTTACGTCCTTTTTCCTTTCCACAGTCGATATGATTATATTTAACAGCTATCTCAATAATATTAAAAATCGGTGGCGCAGGGTTGAGCTGGAGGGGGCTCGGAGGGGCTCTCGCGAGCCCCTTGTTAAATTAAGAAAAAACATCTTAATCAAATAATAATACTATATAACTGCAATTTCGGGCATATATTATCTAAGACAGTTTCAGTATACACAGTAGCACATTTTTAGCCATTTAGATTGATAAGTTTACAATAAATTACATATTGCTTTGAGATTAAGCGAGCCCATTGTTAACGTATTGGCAGCCCAACGCTGCGGTGGTGGTTATGGCATCCAATCCTGGGATTCGGAATCCCGTAATCCCGGGATCCGGGAGGTTTTGTGACAATCCTGGGAAAAGGTATACTAAATGGGCGATTTGAAATTCCTCGATGAGCTAAAAAAAAAAAAAAAACAAGGTTTGCAGATAATCTGAGGAAAGTATAGGGAATTGAGGATTTCAAATTCTTCGGTAAACTAATCCCAATCCCGGGATTGGATATAGGCTCCGGGATTGGATACCCTAGTGGCGGTATATAGATCTAACATATTTCTTGTTAGAAAAGATAAGATATGATCATTGACTGTATAAACACAGATAAAGTTAAAAAAAAAAACAACATACGTCATAAAAAAGATTGATTAAGTTTCAGTGACAAATAAGTAAGTATAGTGCGTATAATTTGTTTGTAATTATTGTCTTTGAACTCTAATATATTTATGAAAAGCTTTCTGAGGAAATCATACATCGTAGATAGCTAGTACCTTGTATATTACTCAATATATCAAAGCCTTATCTCTATATTGCACTGCGAAGCTTTTTATGATTGATTTTCTCTTTACTTATTAGCTTCGTGGCATATTTACCCAACATACATAAAACTTGTAAGAGAGCACACATAATAAAAGCAGAAAGAAGAGTGAAAAATCGTATTCATGATTATAACTTATTGAATATATTATATATATACATTGTAGTGAGAAATTCTGACGGTCATGGTCTGTCTAGTGGTCAATGCACTAGACTCCCGTATTTTGTCTTAATATATAAATCTTAAAATCAAAACTATCGGCCTATGTGATTTTTAGTAATAATTTTATTAATAAGCCTGTGTGGTCGAGTGGTCAACGTCGTTGGTTTCGGCTCCCAGTACGGACAGTTTTATAAATTCATTTTTCAATTGATTTATGAATTTCAGTTCGAAGGCATGGGTGTATGTGATGTCTTGAATTCCCCCCTCCCACCCATCCTATCCTATGAACGGGGCGTATCGAGAGCGATTAGCTAACCACTAGTCCTGTCCTAGCCCTATCTTTTTATTCCTACTCTATTTGGAAAAAGAGAGGTGAGCAACTCTATTAGGAGTCCATATGCTCCAGATTGGGAGCGGACATTGTTAAAAAAAATATATTATACAGACAATATTTTTTTAAAGATATAAATCTGTCTATGGGATATATGAGTATAACAAGAAATAGGCTTCTGCTGTCAGTTTTCTGTTTATTTATTACAGCAGTCTCTTTGCCAAGTTTATCGTAACTGCTTAGTGTCATATATTTATTTCGTTTTTACCCTCTCTGTATTTGACTTATAAAATGATGAATTGCAAATCAGATATCAGACGTAATTCAATTTGCAAAATGACTACGACTAGACAATGTTAATACTTAAATAACGAAGTCACGATAAAGAAAACGGACGAAGCCTTGCATATGGATATTATGTATTCATTAAAGTTGTAATTTTTCATTTTCTGCTGAGTGCGTCTTGAATATGCTAAAACATATTCATGTACTCATATGTCTGAGGTTTGTATTTTATTATTACTATAAACATTATTAACCACTTGAATACCAAGCGGACACAGGTGTCCGGAACATATGCAAGCGAACACGGATGTCCAAGACATTTTAAAAATCAAATACTTGGTATTCTAACAGAATATAAGCAACATTTTGATGAATATGTGTAGTGCTAATACTGAGTCAGTGTAAAATTTTAAAATATCGAGTTCGAGTGTATATTAGGCAAAATTATTTTTCTCCAAAAACACGCAGCATCTATGGGACATATTAATGATTTATTTGCGCAGTATTCAAACGGTTAATAGATTCATTGCATAATAAAGTCAATTATTTTTTTAAGCGAAAGCTAAAACAATTTTGTAGGCTAAAAAATCTGTTTGGATTAGCATAACTCTGTCTGGTGTATTGTATGGGCGTATGGAGTAGTTCATCTTATCTCATGGTCTAAGTCTAAGACTTAGACCATGAGATTATACTCTAAGTGGTGTTGAAGGAAGTATAATTGATGCATCAGGCCGATGTGACATAATATGCACTTTCAGCCTGATGTTTGCTAGTCAGAGTGATGCTGTGTCAGTAATGCTGGTGTTGATGATAGTTAGTGGTGTTGTTTGGCGTTGAGAAGGATAGCTTGTGCTATGGTTTCGTGTAGAAGAGCTAGTACTTCGTTCAAACTCTTCTGGTCGAGCGATGTCGTTTGTGTTTGGGCAGGTCGGTCGGTGAGGTCTCAAGATTTCTCCCCGACTTACCTGAATCCATAAAGTTGGAGCCAGGAATAGTTCCGGTCAGGACCTAGTCGTCATCCTCGTAGGCGAGTCTAGAGAGTTTTGGTAAAATGGAAACTGTATCAAGGACCGTTATATCGAAGTTCTACTGTACACATCTCAAAATAAAACATTTATTTTGTTCCATTTGTTAAAAGAAATACTTACACACTCTACCAAGTATGTTTGTTAACAAGAAACCACGTTGTCTTTCAAAAGCACGATTAAACTTTATTTACCCAACGTTTTCTTTGGTCTTTGTTGTGTATATTCCACCGTGTTATTATTATAATATAAGGCTAAATTAAACGTACTATCTTTTATCGTATTCAAAGGGCAAAATTCACTGGCGTAAGCCATTATTCAGTGGTGTTTTTCTTGTCATTTGTTTAACCCTTTGACGATATTAAGATTGTACAAAGGACACCAAAGCTCTGACATTTGCTGTTAATTACCCTTAACCCTCTCACGGGTGACAAACGTAGGGTGTCAAATTCAGAATGTGATCCCAGAGAACATGTTTATTTCACTGTCGTGTCTTGATACGGGTAGATATCATGTCATGGGAATCGGAGTCGATCATATATTTTACTGCCTTTAATTACATTTTTGGATGTGATAAAACACGAGGAGCTGTTTTACTCGAAACACTGAAATAATCAATATTTGACTACTATAATACAATATTTTATACTTGTCATTCAAAAATGAAAAAGAAATAGTGCTTACTTTAATTATTGATCGCTTACGATACGGGTACGACTATATTTAACACTTTCAATACGAATTATATTTAGAAAAACATTATAGTATATGTTTTATTTATTAATTAAAGAAAAACACAAATGTGCTAAAAATGGCTGGTATTCATTTGGTCAGTATTTTAATCAACCTTTGAACCGTCTTTAATATGAAATATTCAATTTTTATATTCGGGGTTCAGTTTTTTATAAAAAATTGCCAGTATTGATATTATTATCCTCACCGAGCTTATCTCCTATGATCTTTTAACTATAAATATTTGGTATATTATCGTTAGCTGCGATGCCGAATATTTTTTTAAAAATTAAAAAAAAAAATTTATCTGTGCTTAAACTTCAAAGCTAGTTGTATGTTAAGAACCAAAACTATTCCAATCTAACCACATTTTTATAATTTAGACAATTGACCAAAATAAAAACGAAATACTGACATTTCTATGTTTATACTGACCAGACTTAATATTTATTCTGACCAAATATTAGATTTATACTGACCACAAGCTTAATAAAATATTGACCAATTAAGTATTAGTTACAAAAAAAAGAATCACTATCATTCAGAATTGCAAATTTCCAATTCATTTTAAAGAAATGTGTAATATGCAATAATATTTCACTGTATTTTTATTTATTGAAAATGCTTACTCGTTGAGTGAAAGTCATTCAACATAAAAATAAAGTATTTGTCAAATTTGTTACAAGGATCCGTCTATTAATTTTTTAATATTCTGAAACGTATCTTCTAACATCAATTTACATGGTTTCCGTTGACACCGTTTTTTCGACTTTTTCTCCCGTGTTAATCGGGGCTTACGTGAAATCGACCACATGCAATACGCATGGCCAAGTAACATGGCTGCGTGGCCCAGACATTTGGTGAAATGGAATATTTATATTTTCACTGTAGCCCCATGGCAAACATTACACTATTGCCCGGGGCTTGGCGAGGTTAGTCTTCTGTTTACGTCGTTATATTAATGATGACAGTGAGGGGGTGATGGGGGAGGGTAGGGAGGTAAGAGGTGTATAAGTAGGTAGTGAGTAGTTAAGCGAAGACTCACGTGAAAGCCTGCAGCGGTTTGTTTTTGCTTCATTTGTCAAACAGTATTCGTTATTTTGACGAAATTGAGACCTCCCTCTTGCGGCACTATTTACAAAAAGGTTCAGCTCTCTGCTAGCGAATGCATTTTCTCGTATATTCATTGGCACCTTTGTGTCTATGCAATATTATTGATATATTGTTCCTATGTAAACACACTCTTAAACTTTTGCTACTATTTATGATATTTTCAATCTGGCATTATATTATTAAGCGTAACTAAAATTATAATAAAACTTTTTGTATAGCCTTATGCAGACTAGAAATGCGTATCTTCGAAAATTGTGGAATTCGTTAAGTGTTTCTTAACATAAACATAAACGCTCCACTGTGGCCTTTTCGATTGTGTATTTTTTTACTAACTTTTAGTTGCTCTTCGCCATTGCTGATCATTCACTTATTGTGTTACGGTCACTTACTATGTATTCTGATTTACAATTTGGCCTCATTATATCAAAATAATTTCAATACAGAAATATTAGTAAAAGTAGTGTAAATAATTTTAAGTTTTGTTAAAATAACAACTTACAACTAATAAAAAATAAATAAACAGAAATTTAAAAAAAATCGCATGTGATTTTGGGAGTTTTGTCCGTCTACGCAACTGACTGAAACAGTTGATGTCAGTATCCTTTTTTACCAAAATTGAATGAAGGCAACGATATTCAAGTAGAAAAAGGATGAATAGTGACATCAATAGACAACGGTGTTTATTATTTTGTTTACACACTGCAATTAAACAACATAATACTTATTTGAAAACAAGTATTATGTTATAACAAAAAGTTACATATATTATCGAAGATCTTTTGTTATCACCCTTTCAAATTTGACTGTTTTGAGATATCTGTCGAGCTTGTCGATCATACACAAATGACCAAAGCCACGAAGGTCTTTCATTAAGCAACAGAAAAACTGCCCAAAGGCTAATCGGCTTATGTAACACGTGGTATAAGTGTAAAATTGACTTAAACTATTTTTCCATTTATGAAATGGTCATTATAGAATTAAAATATCGGAAAACTGAAAAAAAAAATGTGGGTTGGGCCAATTGTTGTTTGAGCCCCTCATAAAATAATTATGCAAAATGACTATCTGTGCTTAATAACATATTATATGGAGATAATGAAATATGTTTTTGAAATTTCATTTCAATTAACCTAGTTGGATGCACCGTTGTTTCATTAGCTTATACTGCAAACTTAATGTTGTACATTATGGTTAAATATGCTTTCCATTAAAAATTATTCTCAGCTTGTAAATCTTTATAAGCATCAAATTTTAATGAAAAGTAAATAAAAGTCGTTTATATTGTATTCTTTCAGTATACGAAAGTATTTTTTGTTAAGGATTTGTGATAATTGCCGTGTAATGGTTGCAAATATGTATAGCTTACATGGATTTGATATCGAAGCCAAATTACATTAAACATTTAGAAGGGCCGAAAAAATAAACAAAAAGTACTGTTGGGTAGGCTTGAATAAAAAATAAAGCAATTAAAATTTCACGATTTTTACCTAAAACGAATCAACTCGATTTGCCTTGTTAAAAATAATTACAGATATTTATCGCACTACCCTACTAGTAGCACATCTGCCCCGGAAATATTTTTGTTCAATATTATTAGAAAAAATGGGGTGCGATTTTTATCTTCAATAAAATCATTTCGCATCCCCACATGCTATAAATAAATACCTTCAACGACATATTTCGACAGCAGCGTCTGTTTTTTTTTTGATTTCATAATACTAATAGATACTTTATTCCTCGAGGGAGCTCACATCATGTCTCCTACCGGATGATTCCACCATTACGATATTAGTATTATAAATCAATATTTCCTGTACTATCGTCATAATACTATCGTGAGGGGTGCATATATATATTTTATATATTGACTGTGGAAATGCAAAAAGACGTAACCAACACAGAACGTATTTTACAGGAGGTAATTTTTTGTTGTTGATAATTTTGGGCCCAAGTCAAAATTTAAAACAATAATACTACATTTGCACTACATAATTTCACTTTTATTTAAAAATATCAGAACCAGTTTTGCTCATGACAAGCATTGTATTTTTTTTTGTAATTGATAATGTTCGAGACAAGATTGAAAAAAAACATTTTTTTTTCCATTTATTGCTTTTTTTGTTTTGAAAATGCTTGTAGCATTACAAAGTATACAAAGTAAAGTAACATTCCAAAGTATCACTTTAAAGGTGTCAATACTTGGTGGAGTGGCATTATAATAAAAATAATAAAACATTTTTAGTACTTTTTTCACATAAAATTTATTGGATCAGGACCGATTCCACTCATTGTGAGCATTGCCATCTGATAAAATTGTATTTCTCATTAGTTGACAATGCTCACAATGAGCGAAACCGGTCCTGATCCAATACATTTTATGTGGAAAAAGTACTAAAGTGTTTTGTTATTTTTATTCCAAAGTATATTCTAGTATATGTACATGCACATAATAACAAAATTCACGACACCACGAGTGACATCCTCATCTTGAGAGCCGTCGCCACTTCATATATGTGGTCTTGTGTTGTCATTTATTTTAAAAATTCTTATCCACGTTAAGCAATAGCTTTTCATTTTGTTAAGAGTCGTAGACGACCTTATGAAACACCCTATCAACGAATCGTTTGAGTAATTATATAAATTTAATCCTATTTTTATAAGCTTTTATTTAACTTGCTTTGTTAGTTACCCAGAGCCATGCGTCAAATCGAGATTTTTACTTTCACAATTTAACTCAAACGTCAGTAGTTTTTTAAATGATCTCATGGCCTCACGCCTTTAAGGAAGCATTATTTATATTCAATCATAATATAAATTTTACAAATTAAATGTTTATAATTACAAATGTAATATGTACATTGTATTAACTCTAAGACAATCAAACCGATTATCACTATTTTTCAAGTTTTCTTTTCACTGTTCTATCAGCATTTTTTTTATATTATTGTCGTTTCATGGTAGTTAATTAATTATTCGTGTCGCGAACATAATGTGTTTTGAATTATTATTTAATTAACTTTCTAAAACCGTGTTTTTAAATACAATTTCTAGTCAGTAATTTATACAGTTATACGGAGCTTTTAAAAAGTAATTATCATTTTATGTACAACAATCTGAATACGCCTTTGACATATTAATAACACATACATACATCGCTAAGAAACATGAATTATGGTAATTTAAAAAAAAATCGCCATACTTCAACAAGCTGTGTGATTGTTTGAAGATAGACTTTCCAAAAAAATAAAATGAGTTTTTATCTATGCATTTATCAAAATGTCAACCGGGTCCGTCGTGGAGTGGTCAACGTCGTTGGCTTTCATGACGAATCTCACGTGTTCAAGTTCCAGAACAAACAGCATTTTCTCAATCAATTTATTGATTTCTGGCCAAAAACATAGATTTAAGCGATGTCTAAAAATGTCCTCCCAATCTTACACTCCCAAAACAAATAATAGTAAATAAATGGTTATATCCTTACTATCTTAGAAACACCTTTTGTAGAACTCTTATTTTAAAACACTTCTCGGAAGCAGTGGCGTAGCTAAAAAATTGGGGACCTCGTGCAAACGTCACGCAAGGCCTCTCCAAGCAATTAAAATTCCCTAGGGTACTCAACGCTGTACCCACCACCACCCAATACGGCTTCACACTCTTCGTATAAGGCAGGGATGGTGAACCTTTTTCGCAGGGGGGTCAAATTTGATTTAAAAAAACGAAAAAAATCATATGGCGGGTCCCATAGATTGAATAATTTAGGTTTTAAATATAAACAATAATTTCTAAAAAATCAAGCGGGTTAAATAACTTCTCACGCGGGTCCCTTGTTCGCCATCCCTGTTATAAGGTGTATTCCGTAGCGTAACAACGTTAGTCGTGTTCAAAATTTTCCCAGAAATATCCCGAGAAGAAATTCCTCAAGAAGTTAAAAGTTAATAAATAATTAAGTGCAGTTGAAAATATTAGATTTTATCTATTTAACTTAACTCTTTTTCCAAAAGACGCGGAGAATTCTTTAAATGCCCTATAATGCCCGCAATTTGGTATACTGAGTATGTAGAAATTTAGGCCCCTTTTTTTCTGGGCCCTCATGCATGCCATGACTCTGGTGTGAGGTAGCTACGCCGCTGCCCGGATGTCATGATATGATCCACTTTAGGAGCTGACAAAGATAAAATATACAAATACAAAACATAATTACTCAGATGCTTCGTTCTGAGTTGTTTCATCATATATAAGCGATGATGATTTTAGGCGTTACCTTTTATTAATGTAATAGTTTTACATGTATTATCTATATATTAATACTCGATAATGTCCGAATGATTGCATGATTGTCCGCGATTTCCCCTCCCCTGCCCCTTCCCACACCCTCCTTCACCAGCTCCGCTGACGCAATATTTTTATTCATATTAAAGACATATTTTCCCAATACACTGTTTATTATTTGACGAAACAAATCAAGTCGCTGAAAAATTGAATTATCATACAAAAAAACGCCACGACCGTCGATCGAACCATCGCCTGTAGATTATGAGTTGAGATCGTTACCGCTCGGGCAAACACACAACTGTCAAAATCGATCTAATTTAAATATTATATATTAAGCACACATTTAAATTATTCTAAAAATTCCAAAATACGCATACTTCACATGCATACATAAACAGTTGAATTATTCGTTGACTATTTTTGCTACTATGAAAAATGGTTGTTAGCAAACTTAAACATTATTCCAAAAATTAAATAATTTACGAGGTCTATTTTTGCTACTATGAAAAATGGTTGTTAGCAAACTTAAACATTATTCCAAAAATTCAATAATTTACGAGGTCTATTTCTGCTAATAGGAAAAATAATTGTTAGCAAACTTAAACATTATACCAAAAATTAAGTAATTTACAAGGACTATTTTTGCTACTATGAAAAATAATTGTTAGCAAACTTAAAAATTATACCAAAAATAAAATAATTTACGAAATTTCTGCTTCTAAGAAAAATGGTTGTTAGCAAACTTAAACATTGTTCCAAAAATTAAGTAATTTACAAGGACTATTTTTGCTACTATGAAAAATGGTTGTTAGCAAACTTAAACATTATTCCAAAAATTCAATAATTTACGAGGTCTATTTCTGCTAATAGGAAAAATAATTGTTAGCAAACTTAAACATTATTCCAAAAATTAAGTAATTTACAAGGACTATTTTTGCTACTATGAAAAATGGTTGTTAGCAAACTTAAACATTATTCCAAAAATTCAATAATTTACGAGGTCTATTTCTGCTAATAGGAAAAATAATTGTTAGCAAACTTAAACATTATTCCAAAAATTAAGTAATTTACAAGGACTATTTTTGCTACTATGAAAAATGGTTGTTAGCAAACTTAAACATTATTCCAAAAATTAAATAATTTACGAGGTCTATTTCTGCTAATAGGAAAAATAATTGTTAGCAAACTTAAACATTATTCCAAAAATTAAGTAATTTACAAGGACTATTTTTGCTACTATGAAAAATGGTTGTTAGCAAACTTAAACATTATTCCAAAAATTAAATAATTTACGAGGTCTATTTCTGCTAATAGGAAAAATAATTGTTAGCAAACTTAAACATTATTCCAAAAATTAAATAATTTACGAGGTCTATTTCTGCTAATAGGAAAAATAATTGTTAGCAAACTTAAACATTATTCCAAAAATTAAATAATTTACGAGGTCTATTTCTGCTAATAGGAAAAATAATTGTTAGCAAACTTAAACATTATTCCAAAAATTAAATAATTTACGAGGTCTATTTCTGCTAATAGGAAAAATAATTGTTAGCAAACTTAAACATTATTCCAAAAATTAAATAATTTACGAGGTCTATTTCTGCTAATAGGAAAAATAATTGTTAGCAAACTTAAACATTATTCCAAAAATTAAGTAATTTACAAGGACTATTTTTGCTACTATGAAAAATGGTTGTTAGCAAACTTAAACATTATTCCAAAAATTAAATAATTTACGAGGTCTATTTCTGCTAATAGGAAAAATAATTGTTAGCAAACTTAAAAATTATACCAAAAATAAAATAATTTACGAAATTTCTGCTTCTAAGAAAAATGGTTGTTAGCAAACTTAAACATTATTCCAAAGATTAAATAATTTACAAAATTTCTGCTTCTAGGAAAAATGATTGTTAGCAAACTTAAACATTATTCCAAAAATTCAATAACTTACGAAATTTCTGCTATTACGAAAAATAGTTGTTAGCAAACTAGAACATTATTCCAAAAATAAATAATTTACAATTTAAATACTGCAGGGCAGGGCTGTCGATATACGCCCCGAGATATTTCTTTTACTATCAGAATTTCTGGATTATTCAATAAATAGGTTAGTAATTTATTTTTCACGCCAGTAACTTTTCTGACTACTTAAAAATGCAACAAAAATCCCTCCGTTGAGGTCAACGGGCTTACAGCTAGTAATTTATTAATTAAATATATTTTTTAATTATATACATACTTCATTTTAAAACGTTTGATAATTCGAAATAGAGATAGTCCTCATCAGTGATTTATAAACCTTGCATCCTTTTATAGCTATATTCTCTCTATACATCTATTTTAGTGTCACGCCACAAAAAAAACACGTTATCGATTTTCTTCCACTAGTATATATACACATTTGTAAATTAAGGATATCTTTTAAAATGATTTAATATATGCATATATTATACTTAATTTATCTTACCTTATAGCTAGCTCTAATTCAAGTTGTGCATCTCTTAAATCTTTGTTAAGAAAAAAATTAGAATGTCTTGTACGACATATAAAAAAACCGCAGTGAATTATTGCTATATATCATATCTAGTGTCTACGAAGCCGGCTGAAAAACTGATTTAAATGTCAAAACCACGAAAAAAATCGTGTTCTTTGTTGAAAATCTATATATTATTATGATAATATGCATGATTTTTCCATTTAAAATATCGATGTGAAGAGTGTAAGTTAAAAAATAATAATAAACGTAACATCGCAATTGCTCAAATATACTTGATACTTATTATATGCTTAACGTGTAGGATTGAAATAGACGCGTTGTAGTGAAAGTCATGACTACACTCGCTGCTAACTGTCTTTTAAAATCAGTGCTCCTGCCATCGTGACATTCATGACTCAGATTCAGTTGTCGCGGCTTTTATTTTTAAAAAAAATATTCTACCATATTTTTTTTATTATTTTGTGGGTAAACAACTTTACAATCTAAAACAGGGATACGCTTGTTGCGTAGCACAAAAAATATTACATTTATTATTTGGCCAAGTTTCGTAAAAAAACCCCGTTAATATATCTGAGATTCAAAAGATTATTTATATTACTTTTAAAAAGCTCTCGCCCTTTGTGCTTTTTCCCTGTTTAATCAGATGCCCGTAAAAGATAAGACTAACGCACAAAGCTCACAGAGAAAGTCGATTTTAATATTGTTACACTTCACACACAAGTTTTTATTTGTTACCAACACCAATGCTTACATCGAGCTTTACAATACTATGTTAAAAGAACACAAACAAAATACGCATTTGTACCTCACAAAACAGCGTCACTTTCTATTAACTTTTGTGAATTGTCCAATGTTGGGTTGGTCAAAACACAAGCACGGATCGGATGTGAAAAATAGGGAGCTTTTCGTTATCAACCAAAGCAATCTTGGAGCCTTTTCAAGGGCTTGCTTGTCTGCTCTGTGGGGTAGATATGAACGACAACCCCTGAAATTTGTTGAATTGAGTATTAATTTCAGTAATATACATGATTTAAAATATAATAGGAAATTATTACTTAGATTCAAGAATATGAGTATGTTTGGCAATAATTTTGATATGTAATATAATATACTATGAACGCATACAAGTTTTTTGTTTTGGTCTATCTATATAACAGAATTGTAAATGTTTTATTGTATTATCAGAAAGAACCTCTTGCAGAAATGAGCATTTTCAACTGATTTGTATATTTTTATTTATATATGTATATATATATCTTGTCGGGTCCTATGGCGCACCGGTTAGAGTTGTAAGCTTTTGTGTAGGATCTCACGTGTTCGAGTCCCATTTTTTCAATCGATTTATCGATTTTTGTTTGAAGGCATGGGTGTTTGCGATGTCTAAAAATTCTTTCCCACCCTTTCCGATACTTTCATAACTGGGCGTAGCGAGAGCGATTAGTCAACCACTAATCTTATCCTAGCCTTATCCTTCTATCACCCCTAATACTAGAAAGATTGAGCGACACAGTAGTTGTACGACAAGTAGAGATACCTCCACATGGATACAAAAAATATACTGTCCAATTTTAATCGCTGAAATTGCATACATTTTCATGCTTTTTGTCTTCAACGATCCGGATTTTGCCTGTCTGAATCTCCATGCGTTGAAGTGCACGGATGAACTTCAAGTGATGCTTAGTAAATTCTTGATAGAAATCAAGAATAATTTTAATTTTGATTTGAGATTTTTTAGAAACAGTTTTACTTAGTCCAATATAAATAGCGCTGTATTAATGTTCTTATTGATTGATAATGATAAATGTGGAATTAGTACAAAAAAACTGTTTTATTTTTTGAATATTCTACGATAGTAAATGATATAACGAGGGTGAATTATGAAAATTGATCTTTGATTTTTTTTTACAAGTAGTAGAAATTAACAATTGCTTCAATATCAAACTGCCATAATTATATTGATTTAATTTACTCTTGTCAATTTTGTAAACGACATATTTTACTACCATTTTCAAATCCTGAGTCATTAATGTAAACGGTAATTTGATTGTTTTTAATCTAATTGAAAACCGATATGAACACATCCGCTCTCCGTTTATGGATGGATATTAACTGAATTATTGATAAGTTTAACGACCTGAGACATTAAATAGATTAATAAAACGCATATGGTCACATCTGATTGCTTTTCAACTATCTAATTGAACTATTAACGTGATAAGACTTTCATATAATACATATTAGTACATCGTTAACTATGTGAAGTTGCTCCTGAATCTTCTGCTACCATGAGTTCTCTCAATAGTCTTAATTACATCACTCAACATTCCATATGAGAAACGACATTTTTCGTTCTTTTGGAAAGTATTCGGGTAATGTTCCAAACGTATTTTGCATATCATCCTTGGAAAAGAAAAATGACGTAACCCACACATAACACATTTTACAGACGACGCAAAAACGTTATTTGATAATTTTGGGTCAAAAGTAAATTATTAAATATAAACAACCTCGAAGTGCAAGATAAACTGTTTTTTTTGGCTAAGCTTTATATTGATTTAATAAATTGTTCAAGAAAAATCATTTTAAAATCTAAATTTAGATACTAATGCGGCTTTTTCAACTTACATCCTTTTTTTAGAACGTGTATCAAGCTGTATATTATACATTGTGATTATCGAAAAAAAGCTGTTTTGGAAAAACTGTAGATAACGTGCTTTTCCCTTTCCACAGTAGATATTATTTCTTCTATTATATTTGATTTTTATTACATTGATTACAGTTTTACTTAAACAACCCCTTTTTGTACTAATTCCACATAATTTATCATATTATATAACCTTAATATTCTATTATAACGATAATTATTATCTCTGAGCGACAGTAATGAACAACTGAAAAGTATTACTCTTGAGTATTGAGAATTGTAGACAAACTCAAGAAAATTAAAAAATTAATGGTTCAGTATAAAAATAGATGTACTACTCATAGAAAATGATTAAATAAAAATATTTCCAATTATCAAAATTATGGGAGAATGTTCTAGATATTCACAATACTATAAATTAAATCCGTTTCTTTTGTTTGTGTGAAATATGTATAAAGCTTTCACCTTTGTTAATTAATTACCCGAAAACAGGAATACCCCAACTTCTATGTACTTGAATGCTATAAAGCAGTGTTCCCCAACCTTTTTACACCTACGGACCGGAAAAAAAACACGAACCACTAATGCAGAGCCGCATTATTGACGAATGCTTTTCACTAGAAAAAATTCATACGAATCATAAATATTATTAATATTGGTGTTTAAGTGCGTTTTTAAAATTAGCATGCGTATTTAATCTACACTTTTACCCACAATTGGTTGGGTATATAATTTATAGATATTGAAAAAAGGACTTAATATAGGATATAATTTGAAATGACGTTTTATTGACACGTGTTTAAATTCATACCATATTATACCAAACTCGAGATCGGTTGCCAGCTTCACCACATGTGTTGGGTATTTCACTTCTCATTATTTTTAAGTTCTTTGGTGTCGCATCATCCTGCCAATTATTACTATTTAACAATAAGTCAAAATACAAGTAAACGTACTGACGATAAAAAATCATATATCTATTATTTTTGCATGGCAAATTCCTTGAAATTCGGCATACTGTTTGCGGTCTGGCGGAAATTCCCTGCGGCACCGTGCCGCGGATCACCGTTTGGGGAACACTGTTATAAAGTAGTGTATAATATTTTGGTAATTCATAATGTCCGTCGTTGAAAATAATTTTGGCGTTTTAACAGTTTGTAAAATACTGTGCGCGTTATTTGTTAATGCTAGTGTCAATACGTTTTTATGTTGTAGTTAAATTTAGATTTTAAATGACCCCTTTGTCGCATAATATACGCAGATAACGGTTTCAGTCGTAAACCTTGGTCGTTTAAAAAACCGAGCCATCCATAAAAGTTAGATAGTAAAACGAACGTTAGCTTTCAATTAATGTTATTTAGTTTTTGATAGTATAAAAGCTTGAAAACTGATTCGAATTACTTATTATAATTGCCACATAAATTTTTGCTAGCTTTTTCGATTGACTCTTTTAACCTCCAATAAATGTGATTTTATTCAATTTAAAAGATAGATTAAATAAAATTTTGAACGTGTTTTAAATTTACAACCAGCTGATATAAACTCAAGAAGCTTACAAGTGAATTATGTAGGAAAACTACAGCATCATGAAAATGAATCTCCTTTGTTGAATTCTTTGTGTACTGTATGTGTACATTTACGGATGTAGTATGAGGGAAAGTATATAGAATGTGATTTGCAAATTAATGCATATAGAGTCCCCGTGAACTGACTTCACTAGGGGCTTCTTACCTCTGTAGCGATCTCACCCTTCCGTCTGTAACGATGGTAAGGAAATATAACTTTTCAAAACATTAGCGATGTAGTAGACTCGAAAGACTTTGGCGCTAAGGTGTCCTGGTACTTAAGTTCCATAAATTTGATATCCAAAAAAATAATGTTAGAAAATTATCAACAGCCTATTTCACTTTTAGGGGTGTTCACTGTCAATACTTGGTGGAAAGGCAGTATATTAAGAAAAAACACAATATTCCTTTGTACTTTATTTCCACATTACTTATACCGATTTCAGTTACAGTGCTCGCTATGAGCGAAACCGGTCCTGACCTTTATAAATAAAGTGGAAACAAAGCACAAAGAAATATTTGTTTTTTCTTAACCAGTCTATTTGTATTTGTTACACACAAATATGGTCACGATAAATATTTTTATTTTTAACATTCATTAGAAAAAAATAAACAATACGTTTTTCTTCAGTTCGTTGCGTAGTGGTTCCGCTAAAAAAGAAAGTAATAAAACTTCTAAATATTTTCGTTTTTTGTTCTTTTTGATGAAAACATGTCATTAAAAACACGACACGAATTCGGCGCCTTGTTATATTGAAGTTCTCGTGCAACCATTAAATTCAATCGTACCCAGAGCGGGTCCTGTCTTTTTAGCCCTTTTCCCCCGGGGTAAATGGCTTATCAAACGATGTTCCGTATAAAAACACCTGCACAATAATATGCGCTTAGGTACAGAAAGTTCGAATGACACAGTAAAATAAGCAATACCTACTGCAAATATTTCGCTTATTTGTAACACGTTTAAGCTAAACTGGTGATCTAAATAAATAATTTCGAAATTAGTACAAAAAAGTTTTTCAATGTTTTTTATAATTTATTTCATATGCTCAAAAAGAAATTTTGTTATAATTTCCTCTATTAGCTTAAGAATTAAATTTTTAAGTACCTTTATGTACGGCCAAACTTTTAATTCGACGAATTATAAGCTACTAGCTGTAAGCCCGTTGCTCGTTACCGTAATTAGAATATTTCTAATGAATGTAAGAAATCAAAAAGACTTTCAAGGCCGGAAGCGAAATATAACCATACATTCCAATAATCGAATTAATGACACTGATCAAAATCTGTCAAATCAGCTCCGATAGAATCTTCGTTTCCCATCGACTCACACGGTCCAACGATTCATTTCGACAACCCTATAATTATAACTTCAAAAAACCGAATCAGTATCTTTGATTATTTAAAAAACTTCGTAAGCGATGCAAACTTTCAAATAAAGTTCTCTCAATAGTATTACAATGTTTTAGTTCTAAGCCAGGATTTTTGAATTTCGAGTATTGAAGATAATTTCCTATTGGACGGATCAAAAATGAGCGGTTCAAAATAAACCATTATCATTGGTTGGGACATTATGAAAACGTACGAATTTTTGATTATTATTTATGAAGATAGCTATAGCATATTTTGAAAAAAAAATCATCATAATTATTATGAAAGAAATAATCTATTGGTCAACTGAAAAAAAATGTCGGTGTTAATTAAAAACTTTACCAATAAAACCGACACGGTTTCAAAACAAAGGTTGACTACCACCAAACGTTACATGTCGTCTTCCCAAAACAATATTTCAATAACGAAAATACGCAAAAGCTTAAAAGCTTATACATAATAATAAATTATGTATTATTCTAGCTACAAGTTTGCTCTTTATTTATTTAAAGTTTTATTTATTAACGTTGTTTTCATGCATGTACTTCAAAAATATTTTAATTATATACATATTTAAATACATAAAAAATGTATAATTATTATTCAACAGAATAATTATTTTCTTCGATAGATTCGGCGGTTGCTTTGTTGAAGTTCATTTTTAATATAAATTAAATTTTAAATCTTTGTTATTACACTTGCTGTGTTACAGAAGTCTGATCATGCTTCTCAAAGAAGCGAAACACGTATCATATCTGTAACACAATTTTCATAAAAGAGTTATCAAATTGAATTGTATATTAGAAGAAATATTATTTTCAATTAATTTTAGTATTTGATGATGGGTCTTAATGCGTTTTATAGTCAGTATACAACTCAATCTGTGGTCAAAAATAACAGGATTTCTGCTGTTTTTCTTTCGTCGGGTAGCAATTTCAAAATACGGTTAGGGTTAACATGATTCGTTCTGGTTGGGTATTTTTTTATTGCTTCACTCTGGCTCCCATAAGGCGTTAAGTCTACAGCGGTCAATATTATTTCAGCTGTTCTTTTCCTGCCCGTCCTCATTTTTTGCAAACCCTTTTCCCCTATTGGAATGTACTATAGTAAAAATGCGAAAAAATCGTCACGATCGGTAGCAGCTATGAATGTTGGCAAAACACATCGTACCTTTACACCTTTATTAGTACAAATGCCATGTAGTAAAAGCTAACGTGCAGAAATATACTGCTATGAAAAGCTGCACTCGCGTAAATACATTGTGCATTACAAGCGAATCCGGTCTTGAATATTTCATTCAATTGTAGTACTCGAGAGCCTATTTAATAGATGTAGAATTTCTACAAAAAAGTGTTTTTTTTTAGATATCTTCCCGCCAAGTATTGATAGTGAAAAAGTGTGAAATATTGGTTTACATACTTTTGTTTCTTCATGTACGTATATTTTTTCATTTGTTTAAGTTGCCTTTGCGTAACCTGTCATACACATAAAATTGTTTGAAATAAATAAATGAAAATCTAAAGTTAAATATTTTTTCCATTGTTTGAGGTAAGCAAAATAAAAGTGAGTTTTTTTAATCACCGCGAACCTTTCTTTTCAGATAGGACCCTTTTATCTTAATGTCACGGCCCGTTTCTTCTTCATTGTCTTAAATTCCTCTTTTGTAATCCTGGAGCTTGTAGGACATAAGAGTTTTCTCTCGGAGAAATGCTACATAGAATAAAACGAACTGAGATTTTCAAGTTTCCTCCGAGGTACAAAGTTCTGTTTTGTCCTGGTGTAATCTTGCGTACGTGACTTGCGTCATTGTTTATATTGTAATGGCAAACATATTTTCTAAAGAGAAAGCTTTTGCTTCAACGTAAATTTTTACATATATTTTATTTATTTTGTAAAAGTTTCAGAACAGATTATTGTACAATATAATGTTTTGACGCTATGAAACGATACATATCTTACGTATTCTACATTATTTTTTCTATTTTTTTACTGATCAAACACAATATTTCAAAGCATTTTTTTAAATTGTTTCAAATAAAACTTGAAAATAAAAATAAAATAAATAATACACATAAGACAAAAAAAGCAATTCGGGCTCGCAAATAATAGCCTCAATTATAATCTGATGAAATATTCAGACATATACTTGACTGTTGGGTAAGGTTAAGTTAGGTTAAGTATTATGTTCATGTACTTGTCAAATATAGTGTCACTGATACTCAGCAGTGAAATTGTAAATACATTGTATGAAACATTTTCAGTGCCTGAGTGAAAATGTAGTTTTACTTAATATATACACTACCGCTGTAATACAATCTTATATATCTTTGATTATCTTTCATAACATCATTTAAACAGTTGTATCGGAATATTGATAAATAACATCATAGTTTCTTTTATGAGTTTTTTGTATGTATCCCAAAATTATCTTTCAGCTCCATTTTACGCGGCATCTACCGCGTAAAATCGATGGATGGGTGTATACTAGGGCATCCAATTAACCGTCCAAAGCAATTAACCGGTTATCGGTTTATTTTTCAGATAAACGAACCGGTTTGAACCGGAATTATTTCCAAAAAAAGAGAATTTCGCTTACTTAAATATGAAGGTGCATAAAAGACTGAATTCACTTTTTATTATGGATTGTTAATGAAGTTTATCTATGCAAAGGTTTTTTCTACGACAACTACTTGTAAAACAATTTCTTAGTCTATCTTTTTAAAGAGATCTAGGATATGAGAATAAGGCTAAGAAAGAACAAATAGTTAGCAAATCGCTTTCGCTACGCCCCGTTATTTTAGAATTGGAATGAAAGGAGGGAATATTTAAATTACATAAATCCATGCCTTCTAATGCAAACATGAGGCTCGTACTGGCACTTGAATCTGTGAGATCCTTCACGGTGTGCTTCACGGACCCTACATATGAATAGTTCTACAAAAGTCTATTGTACTTAAGGCAAACAGTGGTTTTCAATAAGCCCCGATTAACCGTGCAAAATTAACCGGTGAACCGGTTTCGGTTTAAGCCAGGTTGGAAGCCCTAGTGTTTACCGTTTTTCAATTAATATTATTGCATCAACCGATGTTATTGTATACCGAGTTAATTTGCTGTAGCGATTGACTGCGATATGCTCGGTCGATTTTAAACCACTATCCTGTCATATTGGCTTTAAGGGTAGTATTTGCGTTTTTGCTTTGTTCATATTTCAATTACGGGTGAGTCTCTGAAACCCGCACAAATGCGGTCTTTCCTCGTTGCTAATCTATTGAAATGCAGGCTTATATGGCTTCAAAATCGATTTTTGCCTTCGCTTCCACATACTATTTTTCATATTTGTTTGGTATTGAAGAGTCGGCGCTCTTTTTTGATATTTCTTATTACATTTTCGTCGAATATCATAACAAAAACTTCTGCATACAAGAGTATTATTTTCTCCAGTAAGTGACGGATTTAGGTGTTTTAAATGTCCAAAGCAATTTTTAGATCGTTTTATTTTCGAAGACATGGGTGTTTATGATGTCTAAAAAATTCCTATTCCATATTAGTTGATCACTAGTCTTGTCCTAGCTTTATCCTTCTATCCCCACTACTCGTTTTGAAAAAGAGAGGTTGAACGACTAAGTAACAGTTATCGTAGAAAGACTTCTATTAAGATACCTATATTAAGAGTTTAAATGCTCTAAATTAGGAGCTGACATGGATGGCAGAGCATAGAAAGGGTTAAAAAAAGAGACGGCTTGAGAGTGATTAGCTAGATTTTTATAATTCTTATGTACCACTCGTATATTTTTACCGTTCCAAAACCGCGAAGTTGATCAAATAACAACAAATTTCTGTAAAATAACTTTTATCCATAAAAATGTTCAATATTAGAAACATGTTTGAAAAAAAAAACTAATTTCGGTCTTTAATACAACAAACATTAAAGCCAAATTGAAATAAAATGAAATTCAGCAATTATTGATAATAATAGTTTTTTTTATTACGTTGCATGTGATAAGGTTTCTACTCCAATCAATACATTATTAGTATATTTCATTGCGTGATAATTATACATAAATACGTATGATAAAATCTGGAGCACATAATTGTATGAAAAAATAAAACAGTATAATATTTACTCATAAAGGGAGTCGTTAAAATTAATACGTTTATATTTATTACTTACTTGAAAAGAAAATCACGAAACAGTGCATAAAATTTCGTCGAAAGCAAAATAAATTCTCTTCATTATTTCCATTTATCATATCATCATATTGTTTCTTTTAACGCAAATCCCTTACATCTGTAGATTATTATAAAAAGTCAATATTTTAATTTAGAATGAAAATATTTTTGTGCCACGAGTATGAGAAAAAAATACTTTATCGCTTCTTTTGCGTTATCAAAATTTATTATTTAATATATTAATTTAAGGTTTCGAATGAAAGTCCCTGTTGAAATTTCAATATTAAATTTGAATCGTTCAAATTTTGTACATTCACAAAAAAGTAAATAAGCTATCGATGGCGAAATGGATTCATTTTAATAATGATTGATACTAGGTCCTAGAACTTAAATGTGATTATCGATTAAATTTTATCACAAGGGAATGTCTACTGTCTACCGGTGGTTAATTTCAAGAATTTATTTCATTTATTTTTAAACGCTAAAAAAGTTAGTAATTATTATATGAAATTTAATTAAACAATATTTACTTAAAAAGTGTTCCGCTGCCGTAAAAAATATAGTAGCACCATTCATGTCAGGCATCTTTTGATATATTAATTAAATTTATTTAAACTTGGTAGAACTCTGTTATTGTGTATTATTGTTAGAATAAAAAACTTCAGAGCGATAAAAAGACCTGACGCGGCTGCGTTAGAACAATTCTAGAAATATCAGCAATAATAGCTTGTAGAATTTGAATAATTCACCCGCTTAAATACCAACTAGACAATGAGCAAGCTTTGATTTTTCTTTTTATAGAAAACTTGTAATACAACATTACATATCGATTTTAAAAAGGCAAAAGTACGTAACCCACCGCTTTTTTTAAAACACCTTTTTTCGATAGTCAAAATTTTTAAACTTAATACACGTTCTAACAAAAGGATGTAAACTGAAAATGCTAAATTAGAGTATAAATTTAGCTATTAAGTTTGAAAAAATCCTGACCAAGAAAAAAGACTTAAACAACTTTTTAAATTTAAAAAAAATTAATAAAAAAACACCTTTTTATTAGTCTTCGTGCACTTAGAATTTGTGTATAATCCATATTTTGACTCAAACCCAAAATTATCAAAGAAACGTTTTTTGTCTCTCCAGTTAAATTATAATTTGTGTGGGCAGGGCTGGCTCGAGAATTTCTGCACCTGTGTGCGAGGCGAGGCGATTTTGGCGTTTCTTAAAACTTTCTGAATATCCTTAGTGCAGTGCCTGTGGTCCTATTGTACGTCACACTTCGCACACGCCACGGGCCGACCCTGTGTGTGGGTTACGTCTTTTTTTGCCGCTTAGAGTGAATATATATTTGGTAAGATAAGCTTTTAAATTTTTTATACTCTTAATATTTTATGCTGAAAACGATTTGCTTTTTATCCTATTATTTTATAGGATATAACGATTTATTTCATTACATACAATTGACGCATAATCAGTTCCCGTAGGGATACTCACTGTTGAAACTCTCATTTACATATTGTTATGCTTAAGTCAAAGAGCAGACAAGGTCGAAAAATATGTAGAGCTGAAATTTAAGTGCAAATTTGTCGATAATATTTCAACAGAATAATTTACAAAACGCGCTGTTGTTTTCTTATTGTATTGAATCGTCTTGGGAAATAGATACGGTTATGAAAAAGTTGGTGAATTTACCCTTTTGTTTTCATTTGTACCTTTTCTGTATATATTTTCCAAGTAACCACATTATCGATCGGGCGGTTTCATTAATAACATGCCATACATTCAGGCAAGAAATATTATTTTTCTTTCGTCCAAAATGTCTAGTGATTTCAATGAATAGTGATCGGCAAATTTTTCTCAATGATTCTTTGTGCCTTTGTAAGGTAGCTAAATCGGTTCGATTGTGAGTCTGGTTGAATATTTGTTATCCAAATTAATGAAATAAACGCAATTACATTTTTTGACGTCAAATGATTCTAGTATTACATCGAAAAAGAAGGGGGTTCGTTAATATATGACACGTAAAATCTTTGTCGCCTGTATGGTCGAGTGGTCAACATCGTTGGCTACCGCTACGGAGGGCACGGACTCGAATCCCAGTACGGGCAGTTTTATAAATTGATTTTTCAATCGATTTATGAATTCCTGTTCAAAGGCATGGATGTATGTGATGTCTTGAATACCTCCCTCCCACCTATCCTTTCCTATGAACGGGGCGTATCGTGAGCGATTAGCTAACCACTAGTCCTATCCTAGCCCTTTCCTTCTATTCCTACTCTCTTTGGAAAAAGAGAGGTTGAGCAACTGAGTAACAAGCAATTCTCGTAGAAACATTTTCTGTTGAGATAAACTCCATTCGGAGTCCGTATGCTCCATATTGGGAGCGGACATGGTAAAAAAAATAAAATCTTTATATCATTACTATTGATTTCAAAATTTGAACAGAAAGTATATGCGTTATATAATATAAGCTATTTTTAAGGCCTCCAAGATTGCGAGGCCCCAATCGCGCACCTCATTCGCTTATAGTGTAAGCCGAAACTGTACTGGATACACTGTAAAGAAAAAAACTGACTTAATAAATACTCGAAAGTATTATATTAAAATCTGAAATATAACAGAAGATAGTCTGTCTTAAACATGTTTCCGTTTAACTGTATTATGGATTGGTTATAAGCAGTGATTGTCCTGAATGCGGACAGCGAATATATCTTGGGTTTATTTTAAAGCACTTTTAATCCTTCGCAAAACTCCCACGATATTAATTCCCTGATCAATTCTGACGAGAAAATCCTGTGGGATTATATTTAACCAACTATAAACACACACCGCCGTAAAGTTGGGACGACCTTTTTTAACTCATCCTTTTAGGTAAGCAAAGCGTATGAATCATTTTAATATCTTAGGTGGCGCTTATGTTTATATTATTAAAATAACCGGTGAAAGAACAAAGTTATCAATTGGGATTTTTTATTAAAAATAAATTTCTACAGACGTACCGTCGAATCCATCTAAAGTCTTCAATTATTTTCATATAAAAATTAGGAATATACCGTTTCACATACAGTTTTTTCATTATACATACAGCAAAGTGTAGCTATATTATGTGTTACTTTTATTTTCGTCGTCCTTTATAAATATGTTCCAAAGTTATAATGTAATTAACAGAGTTTCTCAATCAACTTGTGATTAAGGGTTTGATTAAACTTAACGTCACGGAGACTGACTCAATAGACATTGTACCCGTCAAGATTTAAGACATCTTAATCCTAACGAGCCTTCCCTTACGGTACGTGAACAGTTTACATATTTATAATTCAAGCTAAGAAGCATGATTTGGTAATTCTAAGCTTACAGCAAAAATATGCGATGTGCTATTTTTCATAGGAATATAATACGTTGTTTTAATTATGACTTAAAGTATTAATATTGTTTTACATCTTCTTTGATTATGTTTTTGACAGTGACATCTTTTAATGAAAAATCTGGAAAACGTTTTTTACAAATCTTATTACTTATAGTCTTAATACTATATTATAGCATGCAATAAAGATTCCATACATTTTTATTGTATTGACATGAAAAAAAATATTCTTTACGCTACTTTCTAAATGTTTTTTTTAATAGTAAAGAAAATGTCAAAATTTTAATGTAAAAGTTAAAATTAAGCTCGCCCAGCTTTTGGAATCGTTAAATTTGATTAATAACATTCATACATATATTTGCCAGTTCCAAGAGCCGTTCGGCTAATCAACTCATTATCTAGAGAAGTGGACATTTTTAGTGATAGTATTTGTGAACTGTTTGTTAGGTTTTACTTTTTTATTTCTGAATTTTGTATGTTTATTTTGATGTATTAAATTATGTACTATTTTTTTTTTATTATACATATTTGTCAAGTACATGACGAATTGGCTTCAATGCAATGTCATGTACTATACTTTTAATTTTAAACAGTAAATAAATATATTCCTCTCAAGACTTACGTGCCATCTTATAATCATTACTGATTTCCCATTCGCTATATTTTTATATAGCAGTATCCAGTGACTTGGAAAACGTTAAGCGTATCTTCAGGTTTTTTAGTGACTGAAGTGTTTTATATGTTACTCCCCAAGACTTGGTAGCGTGCACATAACAGTGCAGAAAATTAATCTCATTGGGTAAACGAAAAGTGTCAATAAGTCTACTCGCTCTTCCTTTTTCCTTTGCATTTAGTGACACTCCCGAAGGAAATGTTCATCACACTGTTTTATAGCTACACATTTGCATTTGGGCCTATCCAGTAACTGGCCAATCTAATAGAGCTTGACAGCAATGTCACTATTCTATAATTGCTCACTTAATCGCCTCCTACTTCATGTAAAATGTAACGTCATTTTAGAAAATATATCAAATTTTAAAGCTATTATTACTTTTATTTTCATGCATTTTTAGAGATTACTTAATTAACCATTATAGTAGAAAGAGTAAATGTAAAATAGTGCTTTTTAAGTGAAGGGGTAAGCCGTTGAATAATTGAATGAATAAACTCGTAAATTTTAATACATTTCATTGAGTTTTGTTAATATGTTTCCCATCTTAAACATTGATACGTTTTTTAAAAGCCGAGCTAACGATTTACGTAATTGCATACAATTTAATATGGTTAAAAAAATCATTACACAGAATTAATATTAATAACTTATTAATATTATTAATAACTGTTTATTACATATGTGTAAAATTTAATTTTATCTATTTTATGTTTATGAAACATATTAAATATATTTTTTATTATAGAAGTGGCCAATCCGGCAAAATATATCGTATATCATAAACTATATATGAAGTATTTATAGTCTGTTCACCAATCTATTCCCCGCCGTCAACTTTTAATTATGTATTTTTAACAATCTAGGTTACCGTGAGCTTTAATTGAGAAAATTAGTGCGCTTTAATGTAAACTATATTACCTTCTCAGTATACTGTTAGTTAATTGCCATCCAAAAATTAATTTCATAATTGATGATATGTTTGTTTATGCAAACCGAGTATAGTAAATTAAAATTGTTTGACAGTGATAGATGAGTAAATTATTTATATTTTATTAAATGATCCATAGGAAGCTTTTATTTAAATTATTCCAAATTAACGTCTGAACTGAAAATAAATAAAAATATTCCATACACATCATCATGAGATGACTATTACATATAATGCTAGCGGTCATTTTTAGCAGTCTATTGATGCGGTGATAAAGCGATTAGTTGATATCAGTAAATTGCGGGTGGTAAATATTTCTAGACTCTCTTTGAGAGTCATATTATCCTTTGCAGCGATGAACTTTTAAGATGCACGCTCTCAGTACTTGGCGGAAAGGCATTTTCTCTTATCACCTATTCTAGTCTAGTCGGTAAGAGCTTGCTTTTAACGATCGGGCGGGTTTGGGCTCAATTCCCGGTGGTTAGGTCAATGTCAAATTTACCACATGAGTTATTGTGACGTCAATTGATCTCGAGTGATATACAAAAAAATCTCAACGTAAATTCAAAATACTTGGCGCATTGGAACAAGCTTTAATGTCAAGTATTAAAAAGTTTTTTATACTAATTCATTTTTTATTTATTAGAATCAAGACCGCTTGGATATTAACATTAGTAACTCTCTTTATTGGTACAATAATGTCACATTTTTTTTGCCATATATAAATATCACCGTCAGTAGTCTGTTTGTCCCCCTCAAATTAAATTGACGAAAGCTTGAATGCTTTTTTTCTCAGATACAGAATTTAAATAAAATTACAGTAACTTTGTTATTTCGACATGTTTTTGTGACAAAAGGATTCTTTAACTTCTTTAAGATTGCTTTGGATTTTTGTTTGCTTATGAAAATCTTTCAACTTGTTAAATGTAAATTATGAAACAACTAAAGCAGGGGTTCACAATATGTGTCCCGCGAGATTTTTGTTAAGCATGCATTTTTTTTTCTTCATACGAAATATTCAACAACAATGCGATGTTGAAAATACATACATATATGTCATTTGGAAGCATTTTAGACGCCATCGAATGTATCTTCCAAGGTTTTAATTATTATGTGATAAGAAAAAATCTACAGAATCATTAAATATGTATTAGATTTATTTTCTATGCGCTTCTTGTATTTTAAGAACCATGAAACAGATTTTAATATTTTTCAAATCTCAATTAATGTAACTCGGACGCTATTTCTGTAAATATTAGGTTTGAAATGTGATATATTTACAAAAGATCTGGAAGCAAAATCGTCTTAACGTTATGAAAATTTAATCACGTCTTTTACTAAAAGTATATTCGAATCAAATCATCAAATGGCTTTCTTTATTGATTAAGCTCAACATTATCAAACAAACATATCGCATCTGTTTTGCGTATTCACCCCACAATTTAGTTTCAAACAAAAAAATGTATACATATAATATATGGTGAAAAAATCATATTATATTAAGCATATTAACCCTTCCCTTACTATGCAAAAAAGCACAAGCTCCTGAGGTGTGTATCCGTTACACATCAGGCAAACAGAAGTGAATCATGACAATTATATGTAGTACTGCTGTAGTACTGTTATATAATTGTCATGATTCACTCCCGTTTGCCTGATGTGTAACAGATACACAGCTCAGGAGCTTGTGCTTTTTTTGCATAATAAGGGAAAGGTTAATAAAAGTAATAAATATATATTTAATCAAAATGTATTATTGTTTTCTAAATACAGAAAATATTTACAAAAAAATGGTCCGTCAAATATTTCTGATTTCAAAATTTAAAACGAACAATTTTGTGAACCCCTGTGCTAGAGATAAATATAATATATATAGAATCTTTCGAATTACATAAATATAAGATTTCTTCGAGTAAGAACTCAT
Source organism: Himalopsyche anomala (assembly GCA_031772345.1). NCBI lineage: Eukaryota > Metazoa > Arthropoda > Insecta > Trichoptera > Rhyacophilidae > Himalopsyche > Himalopsyche anomala. The sequence continues at coordinate 15,817,601 of CM062830.1, forward strand.
AGTACTGCGAGAGTTTCTCTTTGTAGTTTGCAATTTAGTAAATGCTTTCTCGAGAAAATATTCTGCTCCCTTTGGTTCTAAGAAAATACGAAACTTTGATTTTAGCAGATAAATCATTTATTCAAACGGTAGGTTAGATATTTGCAAGAAAGATAAATCTACGCTCACTTAAATAAATTAATGAAATAATATCAATTAAAAAATCTTTATTGTACAGGATTTCTCGTGTAAGGTTTACTATTTGACTATATTTTTATTGGTGAATTGTAAAATAATTTATCATACATTAAATTTCCGCGCCAAATATTTATATATTTAATGCCAAGTTATGGAGATTATTAGCATTATATATAACAAATTCCATTGTAAATATCAGTAACAATACAACAAGGGATTGCAATACCGATAGTACCAAAACCGAGTTCCCGGTATTCTTTCAATACCGAAATACGAGTCAGTTCAAGCTCATCCGTGCACTTGAACGCCTGAAGATGCCGAACGGTGAAACCCTGGTCGTCAATGAGAAAATCTGTGTACATAATGTGAATGTACATAATTTGAACGATTCAAAACCGAAATACCGGTTTTAAAAATGAAAACAAAAACTTTATTGGTATTGAAAGTTACCATATTTTGATAAAAATTTTCGCGACAAATTTAAATATTTTAAATCTGAAAAAAGTTGTGTCAACGTTGACAAGTTATAGACGAGATTATATTAATAAACAAGATTTTAAGATATTTGTAAAGATTACCTGTTAATGATTATCATAATACTAAAAAAAATCTTACATTTGTTAGTATGGTTATTTTATATGAAATTTCGATAAACCGATATTGATTTACTCGTCTGGTATTGCGATCCCAATTGTCTATATTTTATTGAATTGTTTAAACGTTTTTTTTTGTAATAACGGTATTTAATATGAAAAACTGAAGTTCCAGGATTGATTTATTTATCCGGTATAGCAATCCCTAAATACATCTCTGAATTGTTAATGGGATAATTTCCTGCTTTTTAGGTATACATACAGTTGGTTGATTCTCTATAACCGGAGGCATTACTATCTTCAATATTATTTCAGTTATTATGCTAACAATAACAGTTGTGTACATATTGCTAGTTAACACAACGGTATCCTATTTGGAAAAATAAAGCTACGGGTGTTCGTAAATGCTACGAGTTACTGAATGTAATATTGTATTATGGAGTTAAATTGTGAGGTAGACTAGTAGACCATCGCTGAGCAATGCGCTTTAAATGCTTTTGTGAGACAGTAACTTGTAAGTCTTTTGAATCATTTCAATTCATGTTTATTATGTTTATAATACTCAAATTTGAATAAGAAGTTTTACTAAACGAAACAGACGTATACATATATATATATATATATATACATTTTATTAAGTAATAAATGCAATTTTTCCCACAATTAGATTACACAGTATTTTTTTATTTTGTATATATTTAATTTAAAACAATTAACATACTTAAAAAAAGTGTATGTTTATATATATCGACTGTATTTTGGATACAAGGGATCAACCCTATTTTTTTGGTAGTTTTATTTGAAAATCACAATTTTTACAACTAAATACACGATCTGTCAAAAGGACTTAAGCCCCAAATGCCAAATTCGTATCTTAATTTAACTTTTAAGCTTGAAAAAAGAAGGGCATGTGAAAATTGCAACCAGGAAAAATAATAATTTAACGACCGCGGACGCGTATTTGAGTCTTTGAAAAACAAAGATTGCTAACCGGCGGACTCATATATGCGTATAGGAAAAGTATCTGGAAGCTAAGAAAATTTCGTAAAGATATCTCAATTTGCTTACAAATTATAGTGAATTTAGTAAAATTACAATTTTCGCGAATTTTTCGCAAAATTTTATTTCACCCGGTGAATTTTATTTAAAAGAACGTGCGGTCGTTAAGCTGTTAAATTGAGTCAATAAAACACCAGTTTATAAGACTGTGTATTTCGAGGATGTGTTTATTTAATCTTTAAAAAACGATTTTCGTCCTTTCCGTATTTTTTTTTGTGGGCTTGATCCGTTTTACTTAAACACAGTCGATATTATATATCACCAATTCAATACTACAATTAGATTACATCATTTTTTAAATATTTTTGATGGCTGTTGAATATGATCTTACAGTTCTGTCTATAAAATTCCAACTATGCAAACGAGATTTTTTTATTTTAAACATGAATTATGGCTTAGATGTATTTCAGTAAAATAAGGTTTGAACTTCATTTTCCTAAAAAATGATTGAATCAGAGGTAACTAACTGTAGGGTTAAGGTGGTGATATGTTGTGATATAAATAATTAATGCTGGAAAAAGGATTAGTATATGATCTTAACTCAAACTAAAAATCAAAACTTTAGAGAAAAAGTAGAGTAAAATCTTTAACGTTAGTTGGAGCTTTACTTTACCAGCTTTAACTACCAAATCAAACAAGAATGTTAGCATTAAAAATTTACAGCAGTTTACAAACAACTACTATGTTATTGATGAATAATATGCCTGTTTACAGTTTTGATCGTTTGTTTTTGTGCAATGATATCGTTTGTAAACAAGCGATAAGAGGTAACGTAATATGTTTCACATGGAAAATACGTTTTTGGACGATTTTGGGCCACAGTCAAAATATTTTTTTTAAATATACACAACCTTTTAAAGTACACCATGACTAATCAATTTGTTTTTATGGTCACAAAATAATATTAGTTTAATAAGTCCTTTTTTTAATTTAAAAGATAAGTTAAGATACTGATTCGGCATTTGAAACTTGCTTTCTTTTGATGGAACGTTTTTTTGTATACTTTGTGATTGTCGATAAATATTTATTTTGAATAATCGATGGGTCACGGTCATTAGCCTTTCTACATACAGTCGATATGAAATATATATGTAGAGAGTCCTATTGAAATACAGGCATATAAATTTCAACAAATTATAAATCAAAAAGATTAAATTACTTTTTTCTGCCAAAATTTCATCGACGCCATTTTGGCTTTCGAATCTTGTCACAATGAAACTCACTTAAATCTATGACTATATTAATGGTATGTTTTTCCTCATTTTCAGGTACGTCACAGCTCAACTAGAGTGCTTACACCACAAAGGCACAATACTGGAAGAGCATGATGCGAGTTACGACGAATAACAAAGCAGTCCGAAATAAACATTAAAACGAAAGTTACAATGGTTGTAACTGTTAATGAAATTGTTGTACGCATTCAGCAACGTACATTTTGCTAATTACGCCATGTATATATTTCTGGGTTCACTTTAATGGCTGGTGGAAATTATATAATTATGTAGGCAAGGCAACACTGGTGCGAAAGGACCGAACGCTTGTGCAGACAATACAACAAATTCTGGAAAACATTTCTCAAATAACGTCCGTTGATTAATTGGGCAAGTGTGATACATTATTAGACGAGCTTAATTCGAATTCACACGGGACATACTCACATCACCTGGTTTAGTATTGTGTACCATCACGCGAAGCCATCAACATAAAATGTCAATTCGAGATTATTTTACGAATATATTTATATTCGTAATCAGTACCAAACAAACTTCGCGAAAGTCGCATGATTTCTGGTGGGTTGTTGTCAGGGTTACCAGTTTTAAGTGTAACGGATCGGAACAGTTACCTTTTCAACTGTTTATACTATCGAAAGAATATAAGAAGAGCTACATAATTAGTTGTAAATAGGGTATCCAATCCCGGAGCCTTTTCCCAATCCCGGGATTGTCTCAAAACTCGTTTGAAATCCTCAATTCGCTATACTTTTTTACTCGATTTTTTTTTAGCTCTTGCAATTCCAAAACCGTATCAATTTTCGGGATTTACTAAAGATTTTTCAATCCCGAAATCCCGGAATTGACACGGTCGTGATCCCGGGATTTTCGGATCATAAAATCGAACGGGATCCCGGGATTGGATGCCCTAGTTGTAAATGAAAATAAATTGTGAATATAAATAATTAAAAACACAAAAGCAACTATTTAAAAGTTTCACACCATAATCATTCCCATGACTCATAAATTATCTCATACTCTCGATGGATATGGCGATAACTTTGTGGAAGCTTAAAAAAAATAACTGACTATTACTCAGTTGCTAAACCTCCTTTTTCAAAGACATTAGGGGTATAAAGAAAGAGCTAATACTAGTGGTTAGATAATCGCTCTTCTACGCTTCGTTTTTAGGGTGGAATAAGGTGCGCGAGGAAATTTAATTGAGTACAACAACCTTGACAAACACAATTAATTTATCAGTTTATACCAGGAAATTATTTAATTTGGGGGAAAATGCGGTCGTCTGCTATTTAAATGTAACTGTTAAGAGATTTTACAATTTTAGAATAAAGATATTGTAAAACTATTATATATAGACACACACACATATATAATAATGATCATTTGGGATATAAATGTCGATTCAAAAACTTTTCTAATAAGCAATACAATTAAACTTAATACAAAAAGTTTTGTGCATTTTATTTCGACAAAATCCAAACAATAGTGTTTTCCATTATTCTATTTTCGAATAATATTTGCAACGTGAAGTTAGCACGGATCATAAAATGTATTCCCCAAAGGTCAAAATTCTCATTCAGAGCAGTGGTGGCTGTCACAGAGCGCTCGTGTTATTTGACTTGTGGAAATGTGTCGGCCGTGAGTCTCGTTTCTTTAACGGACCCTCCGAGGAAAATTCGCGTTGCGGTATGACATTTTCTATGTCACGCAACTGTCTAAGCCACTGATCGTCATACTCTTCGACTGTGGGAACCTACAAAGAAATTTATCTAATGTGATAATTAATTTATGCTGATACATTTCTGTATAATAACGATTCTGTTTATTTTTATTGTTTTAACATTACAAAGAGCACGCGGAAAATGTATAAACTAAAAAATAAATGTATAAAATCAACTTTTATAATACAAATATGGTAGGCTTAGAGCTTTTTGTATTTGTCAAGGAAAATTATCTGGCACTTAATTGCAGATAAATATTTAATAACAGTTTGTTGAAATAAAGGTCTTATTATAGTGCTGTAGTAATGGATTTATTTAAAAAACGTTTGATTAACAATTTTAATACAGTATTTTTCCAAATGATTTTATATTTATTAACGGATACTGTTTGAGAAACGTTAGCCTTTTGTCTGTTTATCTGTCTAATCCTTGAAGAGTGCCCCCTATTTTAATAAGTTCAAACGTTTAAATGGTATGCTGAATACTAAATAAAAGTTTTTTTCAGCGGTCGACCCTCGCGATACACTTTAGTATTCATTTTTTACATTCCAGTTGGTTTTCAACTAAAACGATTTCTTTAAAAGTAAAATAAATATAACAATCGAGCGTTATTGCTGGTGCTGTAACATTGATGTATTGCTATATGTAGTTTGCTTTCTGTTCAAAAAATAAATCACTCATTTGTACTTATTGCACTTTTATCTTATACGATCGGGACTGGTTTCGCTGATGACGAGCATCAACCACTGATAAGAGAATACAATATTACAGTGATATTTATAAAATACATAAGAAAATAATATTATTAAGGTGTAACAAACAATTGGTACATTCTGTCAGTTTTCGCAATCAACAGCTTATATTCTCGTGTGAAAACTTCTTCACGTTGAAGTCGACTTATGGGGAAAAAAGCATACGAGCAGATAAGAAGATAATTTATAATTCAACCTCAAGTCGTCAAGATCTTGCGTACTTCAAACGAGCTAAATGCAAATAAAAATTAAAAGATTACGTGGATCATGCCTACAACTAGCTATCATAAGTTTTAATTTAATATTCGTGTAATCCATTTACCCTTAGATTGTTCTGAGGGTTTCTTGGCATTATATAAGTCGTTAAGCTTTTGCGAAATGCGGCACATGTGCTTAATGCGAAGAAAATTTAGGAATAAAATATTAACCTCAAAACATACTTCAAAGATAAATTTGAGGAAAGTTTTATATAATATTTTGTTATTTTATTGTTAATTTTCAGGGCTGTGGAGTCGCGTGAAAAAAAGATGACTCCGAGGATTTTTTTTAAATAATTTCATTTTAACTTATATATCTGTATACCATCATTTTTATTCAGCCAAGCATGAAATGTTAACACTTTTGACTATTTTGTTTAAATACACATCATTAAATATATTTTTCAAAAACAAAAATCGAGCCGTTTATTTTCTACGACTCCGACTCCGACTCCACAGCCCTGTTAATTTTTGTTAACACAGTTTTACTAATAATAAAAAATGTTTAAAATGAGTACTTCTAAACCCGATAAGTTACTTTGAAAGCATACAGATATAAATGATATAATCGCGCCCGATAATAAGATATGCTCTTAAAAATGACGATCACACTGATGATAATATCCTCACTCAGGACAATCTTCCTAATTATTTTTAGCTCTTGTTTAATGTAATTAGCGAGAAATTATTATGTTTAAGTATTTTTAATAAGCATTAGCGTCAACTTCACTCCCCTGAAATTCGTGACTGGGTTTTGTTTTTCGCGTGAGTCAATTGTCCCTCCGTTTAAATGCAAATAATCGTTTTACCCCTCGCAAAAAGTTAAGGGGTGTCTGCAGCTTACTACTCCACGCTATTCCTTCTTAAAAAACAGAAACTGCAAGCTTTAGCAGGTATTCAATTCAGTAAAAATGAAGCTGCAATTTGGGACCGTAAAATATTTTCGTCGTTCTATAAAACAATCATATGTACTAGTTCTTTTTTTATCAAAGCTTTATAAAATATTTTTATGTCAATCACATACAATTATTATTCGATGAAAATATTATACAAATTCTAATAATACAAAATCTAATTTGACCTTGAAAATTTAGCGTTTTGTAAAAAAAACTACGCTATAAGGGGAATTCCTATACGGGAGACTATCGCATATACTGTAGGAAAGTTCTCTATAAGAGGGAACGCTATAGAGGAGTTTACTTTCTTTCCACATTTTAAAAATCAGATGATAATTCGCATACTACCAATATAGCAATTACATTTGGATTTGAGTAGTCTAGAATCATAAATCATATTCTCAAAAAAAAATGTTTTTATTAAAAAGGTTGTAAATAATTATGAATATCAATCAAAATATTTTTTAAGATGCGAATTCTACTTTTTTAAACTATGTCCGATCCCAATGTAGAACATACGGACTCATTTATTTTACCTCAAAATAAGTGTTTCTACGACAGCTGTATGCTACTTACTCGGTTACTTAACTTCTATTTCCCCCGAAGAAATTAGTGATAGAAGATTGCTGCTTGCACAGTACTAGTGGTTACCTAACTGCTCTCGCCGTGTTTTTAGAATAAAATAGGTACGAGTGATATTTAGACATAAAAAATAACCATGTCTTCGAACGGATTTACAAACATCTGAAACCGAAGCCAGCGACCTTCACTCTTTGACCGCGCACTATTACACAAAGAAAAGAACTTCCCCCAATTTGGTATTTCTAATTATCATACATTTTGTATTGAACAATGTCAGTTGAGATAATAATAGTGATCTTTGGCCGTGATTTTTATGTTGCTTGAAGTATTTTTTTAATACCCAAATATTTTTCTTTGTATTTAAAATCGATTGGCATACTTGACTCAACAATATCAAATAGGTATTCTGATTCTAGGTGTCTCGTTTGAACAAACAATCATGCTCTGTAATCAAATAATCCAAAAACAAATAATCAGATTGAATTCGCATGATAGGATGTAATCGTAACATATGCAACTGTTATTACATTCACGGAGACATGTTTGTTTACACTATAGCCATGAAATTTCAATTCCTCACACCCTAATAACTATTTGCGTTGATTTTGATTGGATCGTGGTTACATTCCTAATTACCTCAAGAGAATACAACTTGTTAAATTATCCATCACTTTACAATAGTTTATTGTTATCAGTATTCCAATACAGGTATCCATTGATGTAACCTTATTGGTCAGATGCGGATTTCCAAACAATATTTGCAGCGGTAGGCTGCCAATACGTTAACAGAGAGCTCCTTTAATTTCAGATCTATTCGAGGTGTACTGATTTTTTTTAACACTATTATACACAATATTCAAAATAAAAATACCCATTTGAAATAATTTCACTTTCATTTATTATAACTAGGACCGGTTTCACTCATGACGAGTATTATCATTTGATAAGAAAATAAAATAGTATTGTTATTTATACAAAACAAATTAAAATTTATGTAGTGTAATAAACAGTTGGTATTGAAAGTAATTTACAAATAAAGGTACTAAATATGAATAAATGACACTAAATTGATTAAAATTAATTTGTTTATCATCTCTAAAACATAATTAGAAAACTCATCGAAGAAAGTTATAATATTTAATTTGATGTTAAAAATGAACTTTCACAAAGTTTCCGCAGAATGCATCAAATAAGCTTCTTACCTCCACCCTACTTCACGTAGAAAAGGAAAAAACCCGACTATTGTTGTGAAATTTATAACTTTTTTTTTAGTTTATTCGTAAACCATACGATATTCTGTCTAATAGTGCTTCTTAAAGTGTGCTTCGTAAAGTAACAAATATTTCAATTTTTACCATACACCTAATAACCATGTTGCTCATGGGGACTAATGTACATATTATTACACTTCGGTTTTGTATCCCGATGGATGTATGCATATACGACCTGCTAATGTTGTCATTGGCGTAACAGTTCTGACCTCATTACAAATCAAGTAGTAAGTGGGTTATCACCTAAAGAGGAAGCAGTTCCAGCAGTTATATGTACATCTCTGTTCAAATGTATTTCTGTTTCACACTTGTTGTAAAACTTTTAAAACGTCGTTACCTGGCGAGAATTTATTGTGTCACCGATACCATCGCATACATTTTAAAAAGATTATTTTCTTAAAATTTCGACTGAAGGTGCATGGTGGATCTTCAATATCAAACATAAATTGTTCAAGCTTCAGTTGAAGTTCATCCGTGCACTTAAGATGAAACTCCGATCGTTAGTGACAAGTTTGGAAATGTATAAGGTTTGGAAAATTCAAGTTTCAATTTTAAAATTGAAACACTTATTTGAAACAATAATTGAAATTTTATTTTGTACGATCAAGACAGGGTAATAAACAATAATCGGTAAAAGAAATATAAAAAAGAAATCATCAATTGTTTAAATCACCATAATCATTTTACTTTGTTCTGTGTAAATAAATATCACTGTGTAAATATGTTCTTATCAGTTGATAATTTTCCTTATGAGTGAAACCGTTCCTGATGATTATAAAATAAAAGTGGAATTAGTACAAATGAGTGTTTTTTTTTTTTTTACAAACATATTTATAATTCCATTCCATCAAGCATCATTTGAATCGTTAAAATTATGTAATTCACACACCTTAAAAGTTTATAAATATAAAATATCAAACTATATTTTTTTTTTAATCTTTTTTACTATCAATTAAGATCACAGCCGTTTCCGCTTATTGCGAGGTTTTTTTACTCATGAAAATATAAATCGATGAAATGTTTTTAGAAGTTCTATTGAACACTTTACAAGTGGTAGTTTGACGACTTATTCCAGTATTAAATATAAGTTATGATGAGTTTTTTTGACTGATAAAAAGATACAAAATGTGCACGAATAATCAGAAAATAAAGAAAGCAAAACTGATGTAAATAATAAGATACGTGATAGATGAAATATTTCTTTGATCCGCTGTATTTATGTATTTGAGATTTTCGTATTTTCTAAATTGAGTATTGAAAAACTGAAATCATTTTTAATCAGTCAGTTAATCTACGGCACACCATTGAAGAATCCTTACCGTAGAACAAATCAACGCTGGTTGTAGGCAATCGACAATGAAGTGTTAGTAAATCAAGTGTACCAGGAAGAAATCCTAGTTGAACTCCGCATAAGTATTGGATGTTGTATCCAATGTGTTGAAAATCTGTAAACCAACTAAACTTTTACGTGATAGTGTTTCTATTAATTTTAATTAATTATAAATAGTCACCTATTATTGTAGTCAACTATTCGCTTCATTTGAATCCCAATTAAGGAAATCGAAAATTAGGAATAGAAATCGACAGACATTCGGGATTTGAATCTTTGACGTCAAAATCGAATGAATAAAAACCTTAGATCGTTAAAGATTCAGGTTCAGAATATACATAGCTGTACATTTTGTTATTCGCTACCTTTTTTTATATCCATTATTTTACATTACTTTGTAATTATTGTTATTTTTTTTTAATTGATTGCAGTGTCTGTTTGTCAAATAGCACTGAAAACATATGAAAATAAAACTATAGTGGCATAATCAAATTTGATTGAATACGTGCCGTTTTTTAGTTTATTTCATTGGTTGTTAATGAAATAATTTTGAAAAGAAACACTCATTTGTTTTTTGGGCTAATTACAAAGCACAAAAATATACGATACAGAAATGTGTCTGTTTCCAATAAAAACGTACTTTACATTTGACTTTTCAGCGCCAGCAATAAATAGATCGCCACTTTTCACCGCTCCACTGTAATTAAACATTATTTCATTGGAACAATTCGGACTACTTTATCACTAATTGGAAACTAGGCACTCATGATGCTTGCCAATTATCTTCACGTGCTAACGATTCCGCCTCTGACACGTCCAATTGCACCATTTTCAACTCGATAATTAAACAATTCAGTAATAGTTTTGTTACATATGAATGCGATCATCATCGCACTGCAAAATGAAAACTTATCTCATAATATAATAGTGTACCTACACACTATAATGCTATGACATTTGAAATGTTGTCAAATATCTTGCTATGATTACCATTTTGAGTAAGTGGATAATCTAGTTGGTAGCAATGTTCCCTCTAATTTTCCGAAAGTTGTGTGCACAAAATACATTGGCTGTGCAAATTTGAAAATAAATTATTCTCCACATAGCGTTATTTAAACCTACTTAACGAAATGGTTATTTTTTTATGATGCCAATAATTAACAACACTATATAATGACAATTAATTTATTTTGGTGGTGGTATAGCTGGTGTAACTTTTGTTCGCTCTGTTCTAATGCATGTGCGCGCGCTAGGTGAATTGTGTGCGCGCGCACACGCGCCCAGCTTAGAGGGAACACTGGTTGTTAGTGCTTTTTAAAATTCTGTATTTTGAAAAAAAAACGATTTAAAAGGTATACACATAGTTAGCTACTTCACTGTCAATACTTGATGGAAAGGCATTATATATTTTAAAAAAAAGAACTAATTCCCACTTTTATTTATTAAGGTCAGGACCGGTTTTGCTCATGACGAGCATTATCAATCAGGGCTTCAAACTGTTATTTTTTTGTTCCGGTTTTCGTTCCGGCAAAAATAACGGTTTTCGTTTTTCAGTTCAGCTCGAATCCAAAAGCCCAGGAATTAACCGATTTGCCCAAAATATCTCCTTTTTTTAGCTCACCGAAGAATTTGATAATCTCAAAACCCTATAGTGATTTACCGATTTGCCCAAAATATCTCCGTGACTCGTTTTTTTTTTAGCTCACCGAGGAATTTGAAAATCTCAAAACCTTAAAGTACTAGCGTGAACAGAAATAAAAACCGATATTTTTTTTGGTTCGGTTCCAGTTTTTGTTCCGGCAAAAATAACGGTTTTAACGGTTTTCGGTTCCATTCCAGTTCGAAGCCCTGTTATCAACTGATAAGAGAACAAAATGTTAGTGTTATTTATACAAATCAAAATGGAACAAAATAAATTATTACAATTTTGTAAATTCTTTTCAATACCAATTGCTTATTACAAATTATACAAAGAATTTACAAATTTACAAGATTTTACGAAATAAAAAACTGGTATTGAAAATTTGTAAACTCTTTTCAATGCTAATTGTTTATTTAAATAAAATACTTTGCATTTTAATAAATCCCGCGTGTTTTCCATGTAGAAAAAAAAATATTTTTATTAAAATTTTTAATAAATTTAGTAAAAAAAAATCACGAGCACTTATTTCTTAAAACTGTTATCGTTTCCGTACTAAAAAATACTTTCTATTATACCTTAATATTTCACTTTCGCCTAAACATCGCACTATTAATTAAATACTCATTATTACAAAATAACGATGACTATTTTATGAAAATTTGTTTGTGACAGAATTTTATTGATGGTTATCAGAGCCTCCAATTCCGGGATCCCATGCGATTTTGTCATCCCGAAATCCTGGGACTGTGATAGTACTGATCTCAGGATTGAGACAAGAAGTGCGAAATTATTGACAACTTGTAGAGAATAGGCATCCAGAGGAAATTTTATAAAACCGCGTGAGAGCTAAACATTTTGAAAATTTCTGTGTTCCTTAAACAAGAATTTTTGGAAGAACTTAAAAAAAATCTTGCGCCTTTTCATTTTGGGAATTCTGGAAATTCTTCAATCCCGAATTTTTACACGATTTTGTAATGAATGTTCAATATTAAGATCACGAGATTGGAAAAACAGTCAATCCTGAAATCCCGGATTACATTAAGAGTCCGGAATTGGGTGCCTTAATGCTGATCATGTCAAAAATTCAATGAAAAGTCAGCTTAAGTAATACACATTTATCTCTTAAATTATTTATCTATTTAATTCTACTGGAATCAGTGGGGGATGAGATAACATTAATTACTTAAACGAGAATGGGAAAATAATTTCCTTGAAGGAAATAAATTCAACAATAGTGAGCCGTTGAAGGCTAATTTAATTAATAAAAAAAAAAAAATATGACATATGGCTCACCATAGATGAATTTATTTCTTTTGGGATTTACTCATCCTAATTTAAGTAATTAATCTGTAGTTTATACTTTCTGTGATGAATCTTAGCTCTTCTTTACGTCCAGTAGAAAAGAAAAAAAAGCCAACCTTCATTTTGTAAAAAAAAAATGAATCATGTTTTAGTTTGTTCGTAAATAAATTTACGATAATTTGTCTGGCAAAGAGACAAAACACATGATACAATTCATTACACAACCTGAGGGATAAGTAAGTTATTTAATTTGATATTAACATGTATTAAAAATGAACTTTTGACAAAGCTTCCGCCGAAAATATTATAATATTAAAATAATATTTTGGTCTGTAAAACTTAAAAGTGTCACGTAATTATCAAAAGAATAGTACAGGTAACGATTTGACAACTTTTAGTTCAGTATTTCTCAACCCTATTTTTGCCATGCCTCACTTCGACGTTTCGAAAATCTCCATGCCCCTCCCTTCCCAATCAAAATATTATAGTGTAGGTGCTTGATAAATTTGGAAAAAAATAATTGTTTTAAATAAAAAATACACCATGTCAATATATTTTTTAATTTAATTTAGTAAGCAAATATATTATGTGACACGTAAAACTTAGTGCAAACCTAGTGCTTGATGTGAGCTTCAAAGAGTTTTTATGTGAGGAACTAATTTGGTAATTTTATTCGAAAACGCGTTTTAACAAAAAAATGTTACACATATTTATGATTTGTGCATTGCCCCCCAAAATGAATACTGTTCTTAACGACTACATACAAGAAAACTAACAGACATTTTGTCTGTACATTGGCAGAAGAAACTTTGCACTCTATTTGTTATATGAGAGCGTCTGTATATGTTATGTTTTAGGTGAACAAATAACGTCTACCTAAATATTCGTCAAAGCAATACCTTGACAACTACAAATGCAGTTTGCAATTTTGTAACCTTATCTCACATGAAGCTACTATTGAAGTTTGCCTTATCTTTTTATTTTCTTTATTCTTCCACCGTCAACACAATGTTTTCAGTTCTTTGTCATACAATCTTCCCGCTTAGATTGTCACATCTTTGTAAAGATCGACTTGCTATGTCTAGAACTATCCAACAGCTCCAGCACAATATCGAAAATAGTAAAAAACTCAACTTTTGTGTGGAGAGATACATATCTTGCGTTATATTTTATGTGTAATTTTACATTGAAACGAAGTTGCCTAGAATATGTATGTATTTTTCCTGGCGTAATATAAAACATGATTGAAAACAACAATAAAATAACATCTGGCTACAAGAAAACTGAAATTAAGTGTAGTAAGTTTTTGCGGCTATTTTGTTGTAAATTCTTTTCGATAAATTCATACTAATACAAAATAAGTTTAAAAAGAAATTCTCCTTTAATTAATATATCCTTTACAAACTAATCATAAATATCACACAATACTACAAAACACTAATAGAAAATTAATTTCAAAATAAAATAATTGATATGATGGCTTTCATTAATTTTCTATAGTTTTAAATCAGAAGCATGAAAATACAGACTAAACAGGTGTTACATAAGACGTGAAAGAGTAAAAATGACAATTAATTTATATTGAAATCAAAATTCTCAAAGTTTTCACCGACTTCGTCGATAACGTTAAAAAATGTTATATAGTTTTATTCATAACCGATAACATTTCGGTAATACCTAAGAAATGGCAGCATATAAAAACCGTTCATAATTGTAGTAATATATGGTTGGATATTTTCATTCCCCATAAAACAAGAAACAAAATTTACATGCTTAAGAATGTTTTACTATAATATACATATATTTCAGGAATGCAAAAGCTCGCCGTGCCTACATACAATGACTTCAGAAATGTGGCCACAAAGTTTGTTAATTAAAAGGTGAAACTCGCGTCCGGGAAATTCCCCTTTACACCATATTATCGCGGTAGCTCACCATGGACGGCATGTCAGTGATAATGATTCGATCGGAATTTCCCGCCATTAACGAAATAGCTTTTACTTCTCCAAAGTAATTGAATTGGCATGGTCGGTTTTGTGTCGCCCTGACTGCAAGTAGCGCATGAGCTTTATTTGTTTTCTTGAAAACGTACATGTCTATGGTTTCCTAATACAATCTCATCGAGTAAAACTAGACAGTTTTAGATTTATGATAAATTGTAAAATTAATGCATAGTAAGATAACCAATACAAATGTATGTAATTATATATAGAAGGAAAGAAACACCTTGATTTATTTTGGTGAAACATAGTATGATTTTTTCCATAAAATTTGTGTATTTTATTTTATAAAATATTATTATCATTTATTTGTATCAAAATGAGCGTACACTTATTGTAAATTCATTAAAGGCAAATCGTCGATAATTTTCTGCAAGCACATATCTTAACTTTTGCCAGTTTAAAGTTTTTTGATGTAATAAATTCAAAACATCAATTCATACATATTCCTTTGACTCGTATCCAAAAAAAAAGTAAATTCATACTTTATTTAACCTCATTCGAAAACGTTGGTTATGAAAAAACAATATGGTCATATGCTATGTTTAGTATAAAAGAGAGAATGGCATGGATGAAAACATCTTTTCTTTCATCCCTATTAACTTCCTCAAATACATTTAATTACAAAATCATTTCAGTAATGTTTAATAACGATAGAAAGCGATAGCGATCGCGGTAGAATAAAGTGCATTTATGTGTCTCCTGAAAACTTGTACTTTTCGAGATTTTAGAAAATTACCGACGAATAATAATACTCATTTTGAACGGTTTCGAATGATTTCCTTTGCTGTATTGTACAAAATAGATAATATATTTATTTCATTATCAACTATGTAAAGCTTTTTAAATTAAATCGATGTATAAGATTGGTTTAGTCTCAATATATTTTTCATCTATCTATTGGGAATAAAGTAAAATAATTCAAAGCAAAGATCTGATTTCGAATGAATTTAAAGCTTACATTATAACTTTAAAAAAGTAACAAAGAAAAATGAAATAAAATTCTTTCCTCACTTTTGTAAAATAAAACAAAATCCAATTCATCCTTCGATACTTATCAAACACCCGGTAATATATTCAATATTATTTACATTTTACAGCGCGAGTAAAAGCAATATTTATAAAAAAATATATATTCCGAAAAGAAAGGTCGATTGAGAATTTTTTTACGCTTAGTAAAAATATTCTCATATTTCATTGTTTTCTCGACTTACAGAAAAAAAAATATATAGGAATTTTTGTATTATTACTTTGTACAATTGCCATTTATATATTTTCGAAAATGTTTTGAAAAATAATATCATATTTATATGGTTTACGGGTATTCTTTCAATATATACATTTTTATATTCTATCCGCGATCTTCAATAAGGATAAAAGCTTTGTTATTACTACTGCAAGCATAAAGTACTTGACAAACTATTTAAACGTTACCGGAAAATAGTTCAATGAAGCTTATCAAACCAACCACGATGAACGAAAGCTTTATTTTATATATTAAGTTATTGATAGTTATATACTTTGTATCGGCTGAGGGTGTTTGATTTGATAAAAACATGTCACGGTACATTACAAAAGCTTCGAATAATTATCTACTCAGCTTTGACAATGTATACTTAAGAAAAATACCAGAGGAACCGTGGCTTGGTTTCGTGAAAGATTCGAGTTAAGAGAACGGTCAAGCCATTCATTTGTTACTTCCAAAATTAAATGACGGAGGTGGATCTGGTTTGGGTATGTGCTACAAATGCCCTAGGGAATTTGAAATCCCATCTCTCTCTTCTTCCAACTGGATTTTTTCTGTAATCCAGGTACATTGTTTTCGCTGCATTAAGGATATACTAAGTGGAGCTACAGAATGACATTTGAGAAAGCAAAGATACTGTCGAGGGACGGAGAATCTTGAAAATACCCGAAGTTTTCGAATACTTTCTTAGTCATTCTAGTAAATTTAATGAAGATGAAAGTAATCGACTAATCTTGGAAAGCTTTCTCTTTGAGCTGAAATCGAAAATTTTATTTAGAAGATTTAAGACATTTTAATTGAATAATACAGAGAAACTCGCTTGTTCCAATCGTTTGTCACAACAACAACGAAGGATGAATAAATATGAATAAACAAAAAATCATTACGAATAATTTCTGTCAATACAATAGTTAGCATCAAAACATCGTGGTTAGCACTCGTGAGGGGCTTAAATGACTACCTCTTCCCAACAAGAATCTTTCAAATGAATTAACCTTTGTGACACATTACTTAGCTAGACAAAAACAATATATAAAGACTTAATTATGTACCTTCTAGCAATAACTTTATCAGCTGGCTACTTGCACGCTCCATACAGTTTTAGTTTTAAAAAGGGGCACACAAAAAACACTTAATATTTCCCGGATATGAAAAATCTCTCGTTTTATCATGTGAACGTAGAAAACATTCCGGAAACCAGTAAGTTTTCGTGCATGAATTCATCGTATTAAGATGTAACTTTGTTATAGCCGGGACCCCATAAACATTATCCTTAAGCCAAAGTTATATTTGAGATACACGTCTATAATAATAATTATAAGCCTTGGCACGTTTCAATGAAATGTCCCAATCTACGTAAGGTAGGACTTAAGTATGGCTCGGATTAGTTCTGCTTTATTGCTGTTTCTTGTTCACGACCATGCTTATCTTAATCGGGGTTAATTACCGATAGCTGTAACGGGTGTATACTTATGTCTTGAATACGTAGATTATATAAGAATATATGTATATGTGTAATACTTACAGATGTATTCACGGATAGTTCTCACGAATAAATCAATATTGTATAAGAAATGCTTTATTTTGGGATTGATGTAAATACTTTAACGGAACTTTCTTGCGCGTAAGATAAATTTAAGAGGGTAGCTTTTGCTGCTAAAAAAATAAATATAGACCTTTTGAGCGTTTTTACATAACAGGTAGGTAAATAAAATGAGCACATATTCAAATCGTGTTTTTTTTAATTTTATTTTGAAAACAAATTCGGAATAAATGTATATAAATCACTCTCTTATTTAAGCGTTTTTTTTTAAATCAGCTTTCATTTTGAAACAGCAATGTCATTAAAAATTAATACAACCGCAAACACGACCAATAGTATCGTGAAAATGACTCTTTAGTTTACTTCTTTGTATATTGTGTGTACTATGTGCATGGGTATGTAATCTATATGTATGGATATGGTATATGAGGAGGTATATATAAAATAATATGCATACTTATACATATGATGACTACGTGAACTGGCTTTACTGTGGATTGCTTAGCTCTGAAGCGATCACATCCTTCTATCTGCAACGATCGAAAAGGAATGTAAACAACCAAAAACAACAGCTAAAACTAAGACTTAAAGGTCCATTAATTTAATATAAACATTATCATAATGCTAGTCATATCTAAGATCTTTTTGAATTATTTAAAAA